>ML777582.1:180983-200030 GCA_009831015.1 Picea engelmannii | reverse complement strand
TTTACAGAATTATAATGCTCCGTAAGAATAAGGGTTCGGAGGCATTTATTCAGGACCTTTACCGATAAAATAACTTAGACTTTTGTTTAATGGCACAAACCGTAGAGAACAAAATGGTGTGAAAAACAGAGGTCAATCGGGTTTCGGCGATTACACACGCCGAACACAAAAGACAAAGACCACGTTGTATGTTGAATCGTGAAATGTGAAAAGACTGTGGCCCAACGTTTCGGGGTTCGGGATTTTGGGGTTTACGAACACCTAACGCACAAACAAAATGAAATAAGGAATCTCAAATCGCAAAATGTGAAAAGACTGTGGCCCAACGTTTTCGGGGTTTCGGGGTTCGGGATTTTGGAGTTTAATAGAGCAAAGGAACTCTGTGTATATGTAACAAGCAAGTCCTGAATGCCAAAATATCAACCTTGCATTTAAAAGCACAATTAAATATGCAGAACTGATTACTTTGACAAACTCAGACTCCATTCTTCCTTTTCATTTCTCTGTATAGATTCCCTTAAATGATGATAATGATCTAAGAAATGTCGATGTATAAACAGGAACGACAATGACTGAGTACTCATATATTTCGGTAATAATCTATGCAAAGCAATTACATCACTAAAGTATCGATGCATGACCAGGATACGCATTTAATAGGATTATATGCATATATTTGTATCTTTATTGATATCTGTACAACAAATTAATATTCTAGAGCCCCTTTTCTTTTGTTGAGATGTGATTCAAAAGATGTGGCCCTTTGGAAATGCATAGATTCCATACAATGCATAAGAACTCAGACTGCACAGACAACAACTATGGAAAAATAGTAGAGGACAACATTCTAACTAAACCTTACTAAAAAAATTTGGAATTCGTAACAACAAAAGATATGATGGTTGAATTCCTTTTTGAGGAGTCATTCAATAACAGACCCTTACTCGGAAAGAATGACAGTTCGTTTTCTTTGCCACCCCAAAATATTTTACAGCTCTTAAACTATAACTTTGCTCTCCTCTATCCTGAACCAACACTTACACCTTTCGCGTTTCAGGGTTTCAGGACTCCTGCATTATCTTGCCCTTTAGTTTCCCGGGTGCTAAAACATCGAAAACCTTTTTCACGCTAAACCAATTACGGGTTTCGTATACCGGGATTTTGCGACTTGCGGAGACAAGGGATCTTGCCCTTTGGTTTCTTGAGTGCCGAAACGCCGAAAACCTTTTCCACGCTAAAACGATTTGGGGTTTCGTGTACCGAAATTTCACAACTTGCGGAGACAAGGGATCTTTCCCTTTGGTTTCTTGGGTGCCGAAACGTCGAAATCCTTTTTCACGCTAAAACAGTTTGGGTTTTCATATACCAGGATTTTGTGACTTATGAAAATGAGGGATCTCACCCTTTGGTTTCCTGGGTGCCGAAACGCCAACCAGTAGCCACGTGTCCCTCCTATAGATGGCTGCAATCTTTTAGCCACGATCAACAGTTATGATTTTTTCGGGATGATCAATGGTCGCGATCAATCTTGGCTTTCTCCTTTCGAGAATATGGGAGAGTCTTCACTCCCATTTCCCCGATGTCCAAATCCCCAATGGGCTTGGATCTTTGACATCTGTCCTCCAAATTGGATAGTCCCGATGCTTTCGGGACTTGATGAGTCCCCTTCCTTCTGTTGTTACGAGGTTTAAACCTCGCGCACCTTTTCTTGATACGACGACTCTCGTAATTTCGGCACTTCTCCTAGAAGTGTCTCCACCGCTCATTCAGTTGCTCTCCTACATGACCTCTCAGAAATTAAGCTTTGTGTGTCCAAATCCTTTTGATCTAATAGCAGTTTTTCTTCCCCCTGAGCTTTATTTCTCTGAACCTCAAAGGTTCCTTCGACCTAAGTTTAGATGTTTTCTATATACATATGAGTATGTTGGAGTAGTTTGAGAGTTAAAGGAAGTGATATAATTTATCCACATAAGCTTTATGGTTCAAAGTAAAACTAACTGGCGTAATAATGTCATTATGGACAGAAATGAGTCTGGCGTAATAATGTCATTATCGACAGAAATGAGTCTTACCTTCACTTAAATTCTAAGCTTAAACGAAATAGAATTATGTCATAGAAAAAAAAATTATGGTGAATTTGAGGTTCATTACATATGGTATTAGAGCAAAAGATACAACACTGGGCCTGAATAGGGCCACATTAATTTCTTAGTATATGTTCAGATTTATGAAAAAAAACTAATAAATCTTGTTGTTACAAACAGAAAGCCTTTATGTTTTGTGTTGATTATGGCAGCTCAAGAAGGTGCGGAAATTAGGATGGAAGGAAATCCGCAGCAAGGACCTCTAGGAGATTCAAGACAGAACAGTGATGGAAGCTCACCCACAGAGGTGTTGGAAACAATGAGGAATCTTATTGTTGAACTACATGTTTTCAAGGCTGACAATGAAAAATTGAAGAAAGCACAGCAGGAACAGCAAGAGATAAATGAAGTCCTACTGCGTAGTATAGTAACCAAGAAAATCCCAAAAGACAATAACCATGACGAAGAAGTCAGCAAAAAGGCCTCCAAGAATTATGGACTGGAAACAGAAAAAGGAGACAGTTCGTCTAAAGGGACACCTTCAGCTGAGGACAAAACTATACCAAATAGAAAAAGAAAACAAGTAGACCACCTTGAAGGAGAATTTAAAAAGATTAAACCAGCTACCTTTGATGGAGAATCCAGGACAAGAGAAGAAGTTGAGACATGGTTGTTGGACATCAAAAAATACTTCCAGATCTACAACTATTCCAGCAACATGAAGGTCAGAATGGCCATCTACAATCTGAAGGGGAAGGCCAGCATTTGGTGGCAGGACCTGAAATTGGCCAAGGGCCTAAAGGAGAAATAGTTGGAATGGTCTGACTTTAAGAAGTATTTCAAGAAACAATACCTTTCTGAAAGCTATTATGAAAGGAAGATGAAAGAATTTTATGAGTTACAACTCAGAAAGATGACGATGGAGGACCTTATAAATAAATTTCTAGAACTACTAAGGTTCGTACTATACATCTGGGAGGATAAGGTAAAAATCCAGCGATTCTTAAGTTGTTTACCACAGGTCTACTAGGACAGAATTGAGTTTGACAACCCCAAATCCTTGAGTGAGGTATTCAATAAAGCATGAATGTGCTATGACCAGTATAAACAGTGGGTAGAGTTTCCCAATACATGAAAGGATAAGAAGAAAGATCGAATGAACTAGCAAAAGAAGGGATACCAGCCATCTCCTTATCGGAATGCAACAAAAATTTTCCCAAGGAAGGATTTTCACTCCAATCATCTGAATACGCAAGGTAGCGGTAAACTGGTAAACCTAGGAACAAAGAAGATTGGGGACAACTCTCGCGAGCCATTAAAGTGTTGGGAGTGTGGAGAGCCCCATCTAAGGAGGAACTGTTCATGTTTAATTGCAGCAAAAAAAAATTGATCTTCACAATTTGTAGGAAGCCTCGACAATGGGAGACATGGGCAGAAGTATGCATTGAATAAATGCAGCCATAGATGGTTGACAAGTTGACCACCAGTCCTTGGTGGTAGAAATCAAAGGTAAAATCCATGACAGTCGAATTTCTCTTTTAATTGACCCTGGAGCTACGTTAAGTTATATTACTCCCAATGTAGTAGAGTCGAATAAACTTAAGAAACTGAAGCACGCAACATCATGGCTTGTACAACTAGCAAAATGCACTAAAAGGAAAGTAGTTGACTTTATTTCCAATATTGAGTTCATCTTAGATGGTCAAAAGATAAGTACCAATCTGAACATCCTACCACTAGGATCTTATGATATGATTATTAGGATGGATTGGTTGGAACAACACAAACTAGTACTAGACTGTTATACAAAGATACTTAGCTATAAAGATAAATTTGGCACTGTTAGAATAGCCCAAGGCATACCAAAACCTGTATCAGTCAGACAAGTTTCAATGATGCAACTCAAGAAATGTATTAGAAAGGGATGTCAATTTTACGCCATCCAAGTGATGAATCTATTAGAAAAAGAAGATAAGCCCAAGTTAGAAGACTTTGATGTCCTACGTGAATTTGGAGACATGTTTGTGCACGAGATACCCGAATTACCTCCTAGAAGGGAAATAGATTTCTCCATAGACTTACTACCCAGATCAACCCCTATCTCAAAATCACCCTACCGAATGAGTCTACCAGAACTGACAAAATTAAAAATACAATTACAGGAATTGTTGGACAAAGAGTACATCAGACCGAGTGTCTCGCCATGGGGAGCACCAGTCCTCTTTGTAAAAAATAAAGACGGTACTCTAAGACTATGTATCGATTATAGACAACTGAACAAAATGACTATTAAGAACAAATACCCCTTACCAAGGATAAATGATCTATTTGATCAAGTGGGTGGGGCCAAGATCTTTTCAAAGTTGGATTTACGATCTAGTTATCATCAAATTAGGATAAAAGACGAGGACATTTACAAAACAGATTTTCGGACAAGATATGGACACTATGAATTCGCAGTCATACCTTTTGGACTCACTAACACGCCAGCCACATTTATGTGCCTGATGAACAGTATTTTCAGTCAATACTTAGACAAGTTCATGGTAGTATTTATCAACGATATTCTGGTCTATTCAAAAATGGAGGAAGAACATGATGAACACTTAAGGATAGTGCTGCAAATGTTGAGAAACACAAATTGTATGCCAAATTTGACAAATGTGACTTTTATCAAAAAGAAATACAATATCTAGGACATGTAATTTCAATAGAAGGCATTGTCATAGACCCAGAGAAGACAAAAACCATTATGGAATGGCCAGTACCTAAGGATGTAGCAGATATCCAGTCATTCATGGGAATCACTGGATAATACCATAGGTTTATAGAAGGATTTTCCAAGATAGTCTACCCTATCACATCATTACAAAAGAAAGGGACCAATTTTAACTGGTCGCAAAAGTGTCAAGATAGTTTTAACAAGCTGAAAGAATTATTGACATCGGCACCCATTTTGAAGGTAGCAAACCCAGATAAAGACTTCACAGTATGTGTTGATGCAAGTAAAGAGGGACGAGGTGGTGTCCTAACTCAAGAAGGACACGTTATTTGTTATGAGTCTCAGAAACTAAAGGAACATGAGTGAAATTATGTCACTCACGACTTAGAATTGGCAGCGGTAATACATGCATTAAAAATGTGGTGACACTACATAATGGGAAGGAAATTTCTTCTATTGATGGATAATAGCAGTGTGAAATATATGTTTAGTCAACCAGAGCTCAATGCACGGCAAGCCAGATGGTTAGCCTTCTGGAGAAAATTCAACTTCGAAGTCAGACATATCAAGGGCAAAGAAAATAAAGTAGCAGACACTTTAAGGAGAAGAGTCCATGGGTTATTTGAGGTAAATATCAGCCGAGAAAAAAGTGATCTGAAACAAAAGGTAAGGAAGGTCGGTATTAGCGACGAAAATTACACTAAGATGATGGCAGAATTACAAAATAGTACCGCAGACTCAGATAAACTAGATCTAAGTATCGACAAGAAGGGATTATTACAATTTAAAAATAGACTTTACATACCAGATTCAACAGAGTTAAAATTAACAGTTTTGGACGAAGTGCATAAGAAACCATATTCTGATCATCCAGGTTACCAAAAAATGATAACAACGCTTAAAAAATTGTTTTACTGGCCTAATATGAAAGGTGAAACAGTAGAATACTTGGCTAGGTTCTAGGATTGTCAGCAAGTTAAGGCCGAACACCAGCATCCAGCCAGCCTATTACAGCCATTACCAGTACCAGAATGAAAATGGGAGACCATATCACTGGACTTTATAACAGGTTTGCCTAAAAATCAGAAACAGAATGATTCTATCATGGTTGTAATTGATAAACTCAGTAAGTCTGCACACTTTATTCCTGTAAATTCTACTTTTAAAGCTATAAACATTGCTGAAATATTCATGAAAGAAATTTTTAGACTGCATGGTATTCCTAAAATGGTGATTTCAGATAGAGACGTAAAATTCACATCCACCTTTTGGAAGGAATTGTTTGTAGGGATAAATACTAATTTGAATTTCAGTATGAGTTATCATCCAAAAATGATGGACAGACCAAAAGGACAAACCAAATCATAGAGGATATGCTCCGCATGTATGTAAGAACAAAACCGAACAAGTGGGAAGACTACCTACACTTGGTAGAATTTTCATATAACAATGGGTACCAAACTTCGGCTAAGTTGAGCCCTTTTGAAATACTGTATGGATGAAAGTGTACAATTCCAATTAGCTGGGATAACCCAGCTGACAGATTCATGGTTGGACCAAAGATGCTCCAAGAAATGGAGAACATGGTAAGAAAGGTACATTAGAAATTGAAAGAAGAACATGATAGATAGAAGAGCTATGCAGATCATAAAAGAAGACACTTGTAATTTCAAGTGGGAGACCATGTTTACTTGAATTTCAAAGCCCGAAAAAGCTCGCTAAATTTAGGGAACTGTTCCAAGATGGAACCCAGGTTTTGTGGGCCCTTCGAGATACTATCTCGAATTGGACCCATAGCATATCAACTTGCACTTCCAGCTAATCTAAGAATTCATAATGTATTTCATGTTTCGTTGTTGAAAAAGTATATTCATAACCCTACTCATAATATTAATTGGAACTTGGTGCAGGTGGAACCTGAAGGAAATTTCCAGGTGGAACCCCTGCGCATTCTTGACCAGAGAGAAATAGCACTTCGGAACAGAATCGTCGCTCAGGTAAAGGTGCAATGGAAGCACTTTAGTCCTGAGGACGCCACTTGGGAGTTGGAGGGATATTTGCGGAAATATCATCCAATCATGTTCCAGGAAAGGAACGAACACTGAGGACAGTGTTTTACTGAAGGGGGAAAGGATGTGACATCCCCAAAAAATAAAATATTTTTTGAAATTTAAATTTGCTAGAAATTTATTTCGTTTTTAGTAAATTCGAATTTGGAAAATTTTTGCCACTTATGGCAATTCCGAATTTCAAATTTGATATTTGTAATTAATTATTATGACTGTTGGGCAGAGATCTGATTTAACTCAACTAACTATTTGACTGTGACACTTGTATAAAAACAGAATAATTATATTAATTGCAAGAGGACAAATGGAACAACGATGTTAAAATCAGCTGACCATGACTCCATGAGTGGGGAATGTGTTGGAACTACCTCTGGGCTGATTATTACAAGTGTAAAATCAGAGATTTGGCCATTGGCAGCCCCTAAAAATTCGGGAATTAGAAAGCTGTTAAAATTCCCAAGGGAGGGAAAAAAGACCTGGGCAAAATTGATAAATAGCATATGTGAGGAGGCAAGACGCTGCCAAGTATGTTGGGGAATATATTTTGAGTTCTCTTGTTGTTATGAACACTACGGATTGAGTGTGAGGCAAGAGGAGTCTGTCGGAATGCAAAGACATTTGCTAAGGAGGAGATTCCAAGTTTGCCCTCATGGATTCATGGTCAGGCTAGGGGGTGAATCGGGCAAGTGTTTTGACTGCCCTGTTCTACGGTTGGGAGGAACGTGGTTGTTCCCTTTGTCTTCCCGCAAGTTGGTTCAAATATGTTTCTATATTCCTCTATGTCTGAATGATTTTATATATGATGCAATGTATTTGTTAAATCTGAACTGAAATGCTTTCCATTTTCTGTTTAAATGCTTGTATATCTGATGTAGTATATTCGTTAAATCTGAATTGAAATTATGTTCCATCTCTTTGAATTATTTAGGCATAGTTGTAATGCATCTATTTAATTCGGTATGGATACAATAACCTGGGCGAAATCTGTTCAAGGATAATTGGAAGGATAATTGGAAGTAAATTATATGGTTAAATTCTAGAATAGTCCCTTTATAAACTAGGTTATTACCACGGAGGTAGTTGTAGGGTAATTACCAGTATTTCGAAACTCCAGTGTACATAATTTATCTGTTGTAAATGGAATTGAACCTGAGAACTTTACATAGGGTATTTATACTTCGGTAACAAAATCATGCGCCAAGTTACGATAATGATTGGGGTTTGTTTGGGTACTTAATAGTCCAAAAACAAATAAAAGCCAAGTGCGACAAGAATCACAATCAATATTTATTTTACCTATATATATGCCTGAGTATTACAGTGGAAATGGATAGAATTATGAGTACAGAAGTTGTAAGTGATTTCCACCGATATGTCTACAATTTTTTCCTTTTAGAGCTTAATCCCAACAGGGTTCACATACAACTGGAAGATAGATAGATATTCAATCTATATATATTCTGGTAATAAGTAGGAGTTTACAGAAGTATAATGCTCCGTAAGCATAAGGGTTCGAAGGTGTTTATTCAAGACCTTTATCGATAAAATAACTTAGACTTTTGTTTAATGGCACAAACCATAGAGAACAAAATGGTGTGAAAAACAGAGGTCAGTCGGGTTTCGGCGATTACACACGCCAAAAAAAAAAGACAAAGACCACGCTCTATGCCGAATCGTGAAATGTGAAAATACTATGGCCCAACGTTTCAGGGTTTCGAGGTTCAGGATTTCGGGGTTTACGAACACCTGATGCGCAAACAAAATGAAATAAGGAATGTTCAATCGTGAAATGTGAAAAGACTGTGGCCCAGTGTTTTCAGGGTTTCGGGGTTCGGGATTTTGGAGTTTAATAGAGTAAAGGAACTCCGCGTATATGTAACAAGAAAGTCCCAAATGCCGAAATATCAACCTTGCATTTAAAAGCACAATTAAATGTGCAGAACTGATTACTTTGACAAACTCAGACTCCATTCTTCCTTTTCATTTCTCTGTATAGATTCCCTTAGATGATGATAATGATCTAAGAAATGTCGATATATAAATAGGAATGACAATGACTGAGTACTTGTATATTTCGGTAATAAGCTATGCAAAGCAACTACATCACTAAAGTATCGATGCATGACCAGGATACGCATTTAATAGGATTATATGCATATATTTGTATCTTTCTTAATATCTGTAAAACAGATTAATATTCTAGATCCCCTTTTCTTTTGTTGAGATGTGATTCAAAAGATGTGGGCCTTTGGAAATGCATAGATTCCATGCAATGCATAAGAACTCAGACTATATAGACAACAACTACGGAAAATAGTAGAGGACAACATTCTAACTAAACCTTAGTAAATTTTTCTGGAATTTATAACGACAAAAGATATGATGGTTGAATTTCTTTTTGAGGAGTCATTCAATAACAGACCCTTACTCGGCAAGAATGACGGTTCATTTTTTTTTCCACCACAAAAGATTTTATATCTCTTAAACTATAACCTTGCTCTCCTCTGTCCTGAACCAACACTTACACCTTTTGCGTTTCGGGGTTTTCGGACTCCTGCATCATCTTTCCCTTTGGTTTCCCAGGTGCTGAAATGTCGAAAACCTTTTTCACGCTCAATTCGGGGTTTTGTATACCTGGATTTTATGACTTGCAGAGACAATGGATCTTGCCCTTTGGTTTCTCGGGTGCCGAAATGTCGAAAACCTTTTCCATGCTAAACCGATTCAGGGTTTTGTGTACCGGTATTTCGCGACTTGCGGAGACAAGGGATCTTGCCCTTTGGTTTCTTAGGTGTCGAAACACCGAAAACCTTTTTCATGCTAAACCGATTCAGGGTTTTCATATACCTGGATTTCATGACTTATGAAAACGAGGGGTCTCGCCCTTTGGTTTCCCGGGTGCCAAAACGCCAACTGTCAACCACGTGTCCCTCCAATGGATGGCTGCAATCTTTTAGCCACAATCAATAGTTGTGATATTTTCGGGATGACCAATGGTCGCAATCAATCTTGGCTTTCTCCTTTCGAGAATTTGGGAGAGTCTTCACTCCCATTTCCCCGGTGTCCAAATCTCCGATGGACTTGGATCTTTGACATCTGTCCTCCAAATTGGACAGTCCCGATGCTTTCGAGACTTGACGAGTCCCCTTCCTTCTGTTGTTATGAGGTTTAAACCTCACGCACCTTTTCTGGATCCGACGACTCTCGCAATTTTGGCACTTCTCCCCGAAGTGTCTCCACCGTTCATTCATCTACTCTCCTTCACAACCTCTCAGAGGTTAAACTCTATGCATCCAGATCCTTTTGATCTAATGGCAGTTGTGATTCCCCCTGAGCTTTATTTCTCTGAACCTCAAAGGTTCCTTCAACCTAAGTTTAGATGTCTCCTATATACATATGAGTATGTTGGAGTAGTTTGAGAGTTAAGGGAAGTGATAGAATTATGTCATAGAAAAAAAAATTAAATGAGTCGAAGTAAAACTAGACTGGCGTAATAATGTCATTATGAACAGAAATGAGTCTTACCTTCACTTAAATTCTAAACTTAAATGATATAGAATTATGTCATAGAAAAAAAAAATTATGGTGAATTTGAGGTTCATTACACCCTGCAATCGTAACAAAAGGAATGGAAATTTTTCCATTCAAATGAACAGCACTACTTGCAAAAGTAACAACAATTGTGACAAGGGAACGGTAGTCGTTATATTGGGCCAAACTAATTTTGTATTAATTGAGTTGTAGTACTTGCCCAACTATCTAATTTGTCAATCTGAGGATCGTAAACTTACGAAGCACATGCAAAGTATATGCAAGATTGAATTGGGACTAATCTAATCTAATGTTTAAGCTATGACTAAAATTGAATCATTAAGCTAATGCAGGAAATTGAAACACAGGACTTGGAATTAAATTAATCTAGTTGTGTAAATGAAATTAATCTAGGAATGGGAAATTGCATAAATGAAATTAATCTAAGAATGGAGAACTACATGAAGTAATAAGAAAATACAACATGTGAAGAGTTGAATGACACAACAACATATGTGAGCTCACGCCAATGAAGCAATCTTACATTACAATAATCAAATCAATATTCATAACAAAATAATGAAAGCATGGAAACCAAAACCATGAGTCAAAGCTAAGAATCCCTTTCTCTTTTAAATCCTAATGACGACTCTCTTTGTCATCCTAATTACCACTCAACTATTCAACCTCTAATTGATTTCTCATGAAGAGAGAGCACTCTCTTTTATACATGAGAGCCTTGAAGATAAGATAACCATCTCATAATTACAGATCCACTTTTATCTCAACCTATTTCCCATTATTACAAAATATAATCCCTTCAAATATTCACACATATCTCTCATATATCTTGGATAAGATATTCCAACCAATTCTCCATGATATTCTTCGTGGAATGGGCTTGAATTATCTCCTCAAATATTGAAATGGTGGAGGAAGTATTCAAGAATTCCTTTTGAGTTAATCCTTCTCATGTTCCTACACATTACAAAGCTCACAAATTTTTGAGATATATATGAAAACATGTCAATTTTCTAACATTTAATCACAAATTCCCTTTTAATACTAAAATGAATAAAGTGGAGAACAATAAGGTGAAACCCAAGTATATTTATGGAAATGATATCTTGAAAGGTTAATGGGGCGATGAAATGTAATGATCCCAAGCCAAGTTCTTTCTTGGAATCACTAACTACTACTAATTTATTGAGTTTTTAAGTGCATACAAGATTCATCAACACATGGAGATCACAATATATTCAAGATGTAGAAGCACAAGCAAAGATCTGGCCTATTTATTATGAGCAATGTAAGATCAATACAATAGATGGCCGATCTGGCATAAACCTCAGATGGTCATACAAGAAATAGATATGAGCTGCTACAAAATGCTCCCGATAATACAAAATGAGCCTCCAAAGGTTGGATATACAATGAAGACTAAATCAAGCAGATCTTAGCCATACTAATGCTCAACCTCCAAGCTAGAAAGTGCCACGTCCTGCTAGAATGTTGAAGCCCTGAATAATTCTGCCCTGCTACCAAAAGTGTCCAATCATCCCAAGAAATATGCCAAATGATAGATCGGGCAATTGCAAGGAAAACCCAGATGTCCAAATTCCCAAATCCACTCTCAAACTCCGTAGATATGAATTCTCCACTGAATGGTGTGCCCCACTGGATGACTGAAACCCTAGTTGGTTTGACCTTGATGAAGGAGATCTCCAAATGATCTGAAACTCTCCAAGAATATAGATCGGGTGATGGTAAGAACAACCCAGGTGCCTGAATCTCCAAGATCCCTCTCAATCATTGTAGATCTGAAATCTCCACTGAATGGTGCGCCCCACTGGATGACTGAAACCCTAGCAGGTTCGGCCCTGATGAAGGAGGCCTCCAAATTCTCTGAAACTCTCTAGTAATATAGATCGGGCTATGAGAATCCCGTGGGAGAAGTTTCGGGCTCAGAACTCAAGCAGATCTCCCTAGATTTGAGTTTTACTGAATCACAGGATGTCCCCTATGGCTCTGAGATGTCCCAATCTGCAGACAAATGTAGAATGATGATAACCCTCCAGAAAATCCTTCAAACTGATGTTCCTGCCCCTTCTAAAGTGCTATATGGAGATGGGCTGAGACTAGAATGGTGTGGAGGAGTCTTTCATCCCTGAGACCAAGCTGTGGAGCAAGGTGAGTGGATATTTCACCACTGAGTTGCTCACAAGGGTTTATACAGCAAAACCCCCAAACTGAATGCTCAAGAGCAATAGCCGATGCTAATCCAAAACCATAATGAGTAATAGGTGCACCCCAGCCTCTTACTTATACTTTTCCTTTTAATTCTCTGTTGAGTTAGGTTAACTCCCAGGGTTAATCTTCTATTCTTCTGTTGAGTTATCTATTACTCCTTTATCCTTTCCCTTTCTTAAGTCAACTTAAAAATTTAACTTTTAACTTCTAGACTTTCCCCCCTTCAGTGTGATACTATGACCTAGTGGGGGTGCCCAGGCCACTAAGTCTCCTCATCACCTCTCTAAGAGGTGGGGGACATTACATGAAATGTGAAGAATAATGAAGGGAAAGGTGGATGAGAATAGGAAATTTATGAGCCCCAAAAGAAGTGGACCAAAAATTCAAGAGATTAAAAGGTAAGTTTAAGTATACTATTACTAATACACAGCATAGGAATTTGTTTATTAATTCTTTGTTTCCACACTTGAAGTGTCCTTTGAGACAGCAAAAATTCCAAAGTCAGGGTGAGGCCCTGCAGAAATCCTTACAGCTAGAGGAAAACCAATACAAGCATACAGATCCAGTTGTGGAAGAGTTGAAGAAAGATCTGAAGAACTTAAAATTCCAGTGAAATCAGAACAAAGGAAAGGAGAAAAAAGAAGATGTATGGTGTACAAGGTGCAAGACAGAAGGACATCACAAGAATTAGTGTCCATTATTTTCACAGTATATTGGAGTTGGTATGCCAAACCCTTTGGCCCCTGGAGGACCATGGTGTGAGATTTTCAAAACACATGGGCATGATCCCTAGAATTTCCCCTTGATGCATAAATATCAGACAGTTCTGAAGAGTACATATTGCAACTTTTGTAAGTCAGTTGGACATGAAGACCAAGACTATAGAACCTTGGAGATGATGAAAGAAAGGATTGCATATACATACAGGGTGCATGTTGAACATGTAATAGGAAAATCTGTGTAGCAACCACAGTATAACACTGTGTAGCAACCATAGTACAATCTTGTGCAGCAATTTTCAACACAACCACAATATAATGCACAACATTTTCAAGGGAAACAACAGTATAACATTGCATAAAAGTGCATAGCACCACAGTGGTATAATAACCAGCAACCGCAGTATAATCAAGGACCTCGGTATAACACATTGCATAGAGATAATCAGGGAAACAGAGGAGGCTTCAGAGGAGGAGGTTGTGCAGGAAAAAAATTTGAAGGAGGTCAGGGACCAGTACTGTGTCATAACTATCAAAAACCATGGCACTATGCAAGAGACTTCCCACAGCCACCTACAACATGTATGTGTTGTCGCACAGCAGACCATGAAACAGAGGACTCTCCAACACTGTTGATAAAAATACAGAACAAGAGGAACCAGACTAATCAAAATGTACAATGGATTGGGGTGGAAAAAAGAGAATAAGACAGGAAAAATATTAACATAGTGACTAGAGGTGGAGCCAAGAAAGGAGAAGATGTAACCAAGAAGGATCGAAACCCATATCAGTGGGTTAGGAAGAATACAATGCCATAGCAGAATTTTAATGCACGCAAAGAGAAAGAGATGTTCAAAGAAGCTAGAAAAGAAATCTTGAGGTAAAATATTGTGTCCACTTCAAGAACAAATCTAGTAGATGAGATATCATTCTATGACATGCCCTCATTATTTGATCAAACCAATCAAGAGAAGTCTTCAGAACAAGTAAGTAACTTAAGAAACTTTTTGGGAGTTTGTGTCAAATTGTTGAGTGATAAAAATTCCTTACAAGTAATACTGGGTTTATTGGAAAAGTGTAATCCTGGAGAAGAGGGGGTAAAAAGGGTAAATCAACTATGAAAGAAGAGAAGAACCAGTAGGGAATTCAGATTGAATTCCAACATAGGAGATTTCAATATGGGGGATATTATACTGGAATTAGGATCTGAAGTCAATGTTCTACCAAAGAAAACTTGGGAAGCTATGGGAGAACCGCAATTAGGGTATTCACCTATTCAGTTGAAGCTGTAAAATCAGTGCAAAGTGGTGCCAATAGGAAGGTTGGAGTGGATTCCAGTATATCTATATGTTGTGTGCACCATGGATAAATTTGAAGTCATAGACATAGTGGACAATACTTCACCATATCCAGCATTGTTGGGTCTGGATTGGGCCTTTGACAACTAGGAAAATATCAATTTGAAGACAAGGAAAATAATATTTGATTCTGGAGAATACTGATTTATTATGCCATTGGATCCCTTAGAAGGAGGCAAGTATGTGGAACTTTCGATGGATAATATTCTTACAGAATATTTGAATTAGCTATACAAGACTATCGTGTGTGAAGAATATTATATCAACCCAACTGCAGATGGCATGCTCAGTTGTAAGAGTATTAGTTCGTGTGCTTTAGACTCTGACACGAGACTGGAAAAATGGAGACAATAATTACATGAATAATATACCAGGAGATGTGCTAGAATGGCGCACGCGATGAGATGGGTTGGTACATAGGTAAGAGAACCTCCCACTCCCTATGGATTAAATTATTTAGAATAATTTTTGATGAAATATGAGGTAGAATTTATGGAAAATCATATATTACCATCATTGGATATTGCTTTAAAAGCTACACCTTCAAGATGGTGGGGTACACACAAGGCAAAGATCAGAAATTGGTTCCAGTGAAAAAGGTTACTGCACATCGGATTCGGCGCAGAACGAGAACACAAATATGAGGAAAAATATGAAGGATTTGGACAACCCTAGGAGCATGTAGAGAAGTGCATAGTTCAGTGGAGATTAGTGCCACCATAATAATGGCCACACCATTTTATTCATACACTAGAATGGATTCTGAAGAACTGGTACACAGAACAAGAACAATGCATAGAAAATTCTAATTGGGAAGAAATATAGCAAAAATTTGTAGTCACATTTTCCTTTGGACATGACAATCCAGAGATGGACACAACGTTGAAAGTGGTAAGAGACGGGATATTTGAAGAACCATAGTTTGAAATAATTCCAGCATCTCAAAGGCAGGCTAGTCAGATAGTCAAACAATTACTACAGTGTTATCATGTAGCAGAAGCAAAAGAACCTGAAGAAGATAATTTGCGCAATATCTAGATCCCAGAGGTAGAAGGGGAAACAAAAGTAGAAGGTTCCAAGATGGACTTAGAAGATTATGCTGCACCTTTAAATACTAATAAGTTCAACATTGTAACTACAGATAACCCAAAGATGGATCGTATTGGAGATTATTGGGATCATCAAACAGTAGAAAGAATCACAGAATTATTGCACGAGTACAGTGACTTATTTCCAACAACATTTGCAAAGATGAAGGGGATAGAAGGAGAGCTAGGAGAGATGAAAATCCCATTGAAACCAGAAGCAAGACCTATCAGACAAAGGTCATATAGATTGAATTCAATATACAAAGAGAAGGTAAAGATAGAAATTGACAAGATGCTAGAAGCTGGTGTTATAGAACCTGTAGAAGAGTCAGTATGGATCAATCCCATGGTGGTGCAAGAAAAGAAGCAAGGAGGGATCGGGATTTTTGTATATTTGAGAAAGTTGAATGATGCTTTCCTACATGATCCTTTTCCTAACCCATTTGCAGATGAAGTTTTGGAAAATGTAGGGGATCAAGAAGCTTATTCTTTTATAGATGGATTTTCAGGTTATCATGAGATAAGAATTGCGTCAAAAGATAGACACAAGACAACATTTTCTACATAGTGGGGCTCATTTCAGTATACAGTTATGCCATTTGGATTGAAGAATGCACCAACCATTTTTTCAAGAGTAGTAGTATCAGATTTTAAGGACTTTATTCACACATTTTTGGAGGTTTACTTGGATGATTGGATAGTGTTCAGTTTGTTGAAATATCATGTTGAAGTATTGAGGTTGATGTTGGATAGATGCAAACAGTGTCATATCTCACTAAATATTAAGAAGTGTATTTTCAATGCACCTTTTGGCATTTCTTAAGGGCATGTGATGTGTAAACAGGGTCTACTGGTTGATCATGCCAAAATTGTTGTAATAGTTAACTTACCACCACCAAAGTCGGGTGCCAGTTGAAGAGTACATTGGGCCATACATGGTACTACAGAAAATTCATCAGGGGATGTGCATAGATTATCGTGCCAATGGAGAAGTTGATGGAGAAGGATACTAAGTACCATTGGAATGATGAATGCCAGAAGAGTCTGGACATTTTGAAGGAGAAAATGGTTACTGCACCAATTTTAGTATTTTCATATTGGGCTAAAGAATTTCATGTGCATGTAGATGTATCTGCAATTTCATTAGGATCGGTATTAACACAGCCAGGAGAAGGTGATATAGATCACCTTATTTCATTTGCAAGAAGATATTTGTCAGATTCAGAGAAAAAATGCAACACTACATAAAGAGAAGGATTAGGAATGGTGTATGCTTTACAGAAATACAGACATTACTTGTTGGGACAACACTTTAAGATGTTTACATATCATTCAACTCTGAGATACTTATTTAATAATCCAATGTTGGGGGGAAGGATATGCAGATGGATATTATTATTTCAGGAATTTGACTTTGAAGTTGTGGTAAATCCTGGAAGATTGAATGAAGGACCATATCACTTGTCCAGGATTAAAAAATGGAGAAGAACCCAGTAACTTGGAAGACAAATTCCCAGATGTACAATTATTTTCGGTACAAATTGCAGATGAATATTTTGTTGAAATCATTGAGTTTTTGAGAGCGGGATTTGAACCAAGAGAATTTACAACTGCGCAAAAGAAAAATTTGGTGTTTAGAGCTGCAGATATCATTCGATTGCAATTCATCTATACAAACTTGGAGTAGATATCATCTTGAGGAGATGTGTGATGGAGCATGAAAGACCAACTATTTTGGCAGAAGCACATGAAGTAATTGCAGGAGGACATTACGCAAGAAAATATACCACGTAGAAGGTATTACACGTAGGATTATGGTGACCCATAGTACATAAGGATTCAAAGGAATACTGTCAGAAGTGTGATGTTAGTCAAAGAGTTTGGAAGCCATCCAGGAGGGATGAGATGCCACTTAGACCACAGGTTACTTTACAAGTGTTTGTAAATGGGACATAGATTTTGTAGGTCCAATTAGTCCACCAACAAGAAGATCATGAGCCAGATACATTATTACAACAACAGAATACTTAACCAGATGCGCAGGGGAAGAAATTAGTCCTCGTTTAACACCTAGGCTTGAGGGGTTTTAGAGTTTGATGCTTTGGTGCTGAACGTCCATTTCTCTACGTGCATATCCTTTGAAGTCTTGAAGCCTCAAAATCCTTCCATGTGGCTCCAGCCTTCAAACCTTTCAACTTATCTAATCTACTATGCCCAAGTCTCTAGATTTCTGAAACCCTAGACTCTCGAAGGGTACACACTTACACGTGGTAGTGCATTAAATGTAGAGGTAGGGACAGGTAGGTCTGGGTCTTCGACTGGTTAACCCCAGCGTTCCAACCTCCCAAATTTCCTGAAGTCCCAAACTTCCAGCATCCCAAGTACTCCACCCGCTATTAGGTCAAGCAAGTATGTGCCAAGATGTCGACATGCGACATAGGGAAATATATATAATATATCCTTATGAGTTGATCTAATGAGGATGTGTGTGTGAATGAAGAGCAAGTGATATATATGCATATACATATACATATGTGTGTGTGTGTGTGTGTGTGTGTGTGTGTGTGTGTACATACATACATCAAATAGTTTGGAAGCCATCCAGGAGGGATGAGATGCCACTGAGACCATAGGTTACTTTACAAGTGTTTGATAAATGGGACATAGATTTTGTAGGTCCAATTAGTCCACCAACAAGAAGATCAAAATCCAGATACATTATTACAGCAACATAATACTTAACCAGATGGACAGAGGCAGCAATTAGTCCTTGTTGAACACCTAGTCTTGAGGGGTTTTAGAGTTCGACACTTCAGCACTGAACATCCATTTCTCTATGCACATATCCTCTAAAGTCTTGAAGCCTCAGAATCCCTCCATGTGGCTCCGGCCTTCGGACCTTTCAAATTATATAACCTACTATGCCCAAGTCTCCAGAGTTCTGAAACCCCAGACTCTCAAAGGGTCCACACTTAAATGCAGTAGCGCATTAAATGCAGAGGCAGAGACAGGAAGGTCTGGGTCTTTGACCGGTTAACCCCAGCGTTCCAACCTCCCAAATTTCCTGAAGTACCAAACTTCTGGCATCCCAGGTACTCCACCCGCTATTAGGTCAAGCAAGTATGTGCCAAGGTGTCGACATGTGACATAGGGAAATATATATAAGATATCATTATGAGTTGATATAATGAGGATGTGTGTGTGAATGAATAACAAGTGATATGTA
>ML777582.1:109823-168702 GCA_009831015.1 Picea engelmannii | reverse complement strand
CAAATCCAGAGGGGGGTAGGGTATGTATACCTTCGTAGACTTTACCAGTCAAATTGTTGGGCGGAGGGGGGTCCCTTGTCCCACAAACAAGGGGGTCTCATACACCAATTTGGTGTGCTGGCTTGGTCGTGACCTTAAAAATAGATTATTATTATTATTATTATAAACATACCTAAAAGTCTTGAAATATCTTACTTTTACCAGAGCGTGAATTTCTTATATATTCCAATCTAATATCATTTATATATAAGTTTTTTCCTTTTACTAGAATATGAAATTTCATATATTGCATTTTGAGAAAACATAACCTTAATAACCTTAGAATATTCTATACAAAAGGTAGAAGAATAACTTATGTACTTGATTATTTTTGTAGTGATCCAAGGAAAACAACAAAAATATATTTGATGTAACATACATGTATTTAATGATAAAATAGAAATAGAAGAACATATAGTCAATTAAACGGCTTTATCTTGTTCTTATGGCATTTATGTATCTTAATACCAGAGAAGGCAATTATATATATATATTAACCCATTATTGTATATTATATTTTTGTAATTTTACAAGAATTTTTTCATGGTTTACTTTAGATACTCATATTCACTCATCAAAATTAAATTTGTCTTTCTATAGGATTAAAAATATATTCATTTCCTCTTTTAATGCATAAATTTCCAGATATTTCATGGTTGTAAGGTATTTACGGACTATACTACAGTTGCATGGATATTTCCAAAGTTTAAATTTAATGGAGTTATATAGAGTGTAATACAATCCTCTTTCTCATTATTTATAAATAAAATGCATAATTCTGTATTATGAGATCTATGAGTAATGAAAGTAACTATTTTAACTTATGTAGTACACATACATCCTTTTAAATGTGTTCATGTAGCTAACATACAAATCAATAATCCAACATGAGTAAGAACTGGTTAAATAAAATACATATATGTAATAGTCAAGCTGGAAACAAATGGAACAACCACGTTCCACCCAATCATAGATGCAAAAAAACCAACATTACTTGTCTTGATCACACCCTAGCGTGACCATGATTCCATAAGGTAAAACTGAGCTTCACTCCTTAGCCACTGTATTTTTGTACAGTTCAGAAAAACATTTTCCTAACACCATTAGTGCTCACACAGTAAATAATCATCACAATATACTAAGCAGCATCCTTCCTCCCACATATGTTGTATATATTCCATTTTTATTTGCCTGGGACATTTTCCATCCATTTCCCTCCTTGGAAATTCGCATCTTTACAAATCCCTGGTTTTTAGGGGCTACCAGTGATAGAAATCCACTTTTGACACTTGTAAAAATCAACTATGAGTTAACGCAAACATGTTCCCCACCCATGGAGTCATAGTCAGCTATTTTTAACCTGGTTGTTCCACTTGTTTCCTACATTAAACATATTAAAAATATATGTCTCCTGCATATGTCCATCAAAGAGGATAGTTGGCAAGTCAAACTCTTGATCAACAGTCACAAATATAGTAATTACATGCCTTAATAATATCATGTACGAATTTCCATAAATGGAAATTTATTTTCAAAGAAATAACATTAAAACAAAATGTTTTAATTCTTGAGGATGTCAGATCCTCTCCCCCTTAAGTATTACATTGTCCTCGATGTTATTCTTTCCCTCAATTAATCACTTGGAACAAAGTTGGATAAGATTTCAGCATTTCATCTTCTAGCTTCCAAGTGGCCTCCTCGGGGCTAAAGTGCTTCCATTGCACTTTTACCTAGGCAATGGCTATGTTCCGAAGTATTGTTTCTTTCTTGTCCAGAATGCATAGACGTTCCGCTTGGAACTCTCCTTTTGGTTCCACCTGCACCATGTTCCAATTGATCATGAATATGTCTTTTTAATAGTGAAACATGAAAAACATTATGAATTTTTAAATTAGCAGGGAACGCTAGTTGGTATGCCACCAATCCAATTTGAGTTAAAACTTAGAATGGACCACAAAACCTTGGTGCCAACTTGGAACAATTCCCTATCTTTAATGAGCTTCTTTTTTCTTTGACTTTAAGGTACACATGTTCTCCAACATTAAATTATTGATGTTTTCTCTTCTGATTTGCATAGATTTTATGTCGATCTTACACAACCTTTAATTTTTTTTGTACTTTTTTTACCATCCATTCCATTTCTTGGAGAATTTATGGTCCAACCATGTTTCTTTCAACTGGATTATCCCAACTGATCGAAGTTGTGCATTTTCTTCCATATAAAACTTCGAAGGGACTCATTTTTGTCGACGCTTGATAACCATTATTGTATGTGAGTTCGACTAAGGGTAGGTAGTCTTCCCACTTAGTCGGTTTTGTTCTTACATACATTTGCAACATGTCTTCGATGATCTGATTTGTACATTATGTTTGTCCATTTGTTTGTGGATGATAACTTGTACTGGAATTCAAATTAATTTCCATACCTGCAACAATTATTTCCATAAATTTAAGGTAAATTTAACATCTTTGTCTGAAATTGCCATTTTAGGAACCCCATGTAGTCTAAATATCTATTTCATAAAACAATTAGTGACATTAATTGCTTTGTAGGTAGATTTCACAGGTATGAAGTTTGCAGACTTACTCAATTTATCAATTACTACCATGATTAAATCATTTTTTCTTTGAGTCTTAGGCAAACCTGTAATGAAGTCCATTGAAATAATTTCCCATTTCCATTTTGGTATAGGTAGAGGTTGTAATAAACCTGTTGGATGTTGATGTTCATCTTCTACCTGTTGACAATCTAAGCATTTAGATAGATATTCAACTATCTCATATTTCATATTAGGCCAGTAAAATTGTTTTCTCGAGCATGTTATCATTTGTTGATATCCTAGATGACCAGAATAGGGATTTTTATGCAACTCAATCAGGATTCTTAACTTCAGATCAGCATAATTTGGTACATAAATTTGGTTTTTGACCATTAAAAGTCCATTTTTGTCAATACTCAAATTTGCACTATTTAAGTTCCCTTCATTTTTCTGCAATTGATATGTTGTTTTGATGTATTATGCATCATTTATACTTGTAGATTTAATTTTTTCCTCAATATCATTTTCTGTTTTTTTATAATAACTTCATATATTTCATTAGTTCTTCGACTTAGTGCATATGCAACTTTATTTTCCTTTCCTTTGATGTTTCGTACTTCGAAATTAAACTCGCTTAGGAAGGCCAACCACCTTGTTTGTCATGCATTGAGATCTTGTTGACTAAACATATGTTTCACACCATTCTTATTTGTTAATCATAGAAATTGTATTCCCATTAAATAATGTTGCCACATTTTTAATGCATGAATTACAGCTGCTAATTATGTGTCCATCCTATGACAATACTCCATCGAATCCTTCTTTACTTGCATCTACACAAACTATAAAATCGGTATAAGGGTCAGCCACTTTAAGGATTGGTGTTGTAGTAAGTAAACATTTAAGTTTGTTAAAATTGTCCTAGAACTTCTGAGACCAAATAAATTTTGTTCCCTTTTTCTGCAATGATGTAATAGGGTAGGCAATTTTGGAAAATCCTTCAATAAACCTCTAGTAATCCCCATGAATGATCGTATGTCCACTACGTTCTTAGGTATCGACCATTCCATGATAGATTTAATCTTTTGGGGGTCTACGACAATACTATCTTATGATATCACATGTCCCAAATATTGTATCTTTCATTGATAGAAGTCGCATTTATCGAACTTAGCATATAATTTATGCTCTCTTAGAGTTTGTAATGTTATTTTCAAATGTTGTTTGTGTTATTCTTCATACTTTGAATATATTAGAATATCATCGATAAATATCAATACGAATTTATCCAAATATTGATTGAATATAATATTCATTAAACCATTAAATGTGTTGTTGCATTAGTAAGTCCAAATGGGATTACTACAAATTAGTAATTTCCATAATGTGTCTTAAAATATATTTTATTTACATCTTCATATTTTATTCTGATTTCGTGATAACCAGATCTTAAATCCAGTTTAGAGAATATTTTTTCTCTGCCAACCTGATCAAATAAATCATTAATCCTGGGTCTCAGATACTTGTTTTTAATCATCATTTTATTCAATTGATGATAGTCAATACATAATCTTAGTGTTCCATCTTTCTTATTGACAAATAATACTAATGCTCCCCATGGTGAGGGACTTGGTCTGATATATCCTTTATCTAACAATTCCTGGAGTTGAATTTTTAATTATGTTAACTCATGGACACTCCTCATGTACGGTGCCCTTGACAGCAGTGCAAATCCAGGTAGTAGATCAATAGAGAAATTTATTTCTCTACTTGGAGGTAATTCTAGTATTTCTTCTACGAATGCATCCTCAAATCCTCGAAGAAATGCAAATTCTTCTAAACTTGGTTTGCTTTCTCCCTCTAGCAGATTTGTTACTTGAATAGCATATATATTGCATCATTTACTAATGCACTTTTTAAATTGCATTGTTGATATCTTTCTAACAAAAAATGGTTTACTAATTCCTTACATTGTTCTTGATATTTCATTTTTATCTTTGTATACAAATGATTTTTCATAAGAGTTTAGTACAACTTTATGATTTTCTAACTAGTCCATTTCAATAAGTATGTCATATGATCCTAAAGGTAATACATTCAAATTTATCTTTGTATCATGACCACTTATATTCATCTCACAATCAGGAATGAGTTACGTTACCTTTGTTTTTGTGCATGTTGCTAATTGTAATAACTAGGACTTGGTATGCTTTACTTTCTTCAACTTGTTTGAATCTACCAAAGTTGGGGTAACATAATTTTAACTAGTTGTTGGGTCAATTAAAATAGATACTTTGTTGTTATGAATTTTACCTTCAATCTCCACAATATTGGATTGATGATCTGCTTGCCTACCATCCAAAGTTGCATTGATTCTATGAATACTTTTGCCAATATCTCCAAATGTCGAAGCTTCTTGTATGTTCTGAATAGTTTTGTTTGCAACATTCCTATAGGGACAGTTTCTCAATAAAAGTGGTTCGCTACATCCCCAACATTTCAATGGTTCTCTATGATTATCATTTGTTTTCTTGAATCCCAAATTAATTGACTTGTTTCCTTGCACTTGTGGTTAATTTCTGTAGGATTTATATTCTTGATGTCCTTTGGACATGTTTCGAAATGGTGAAGGTTTGAAACCTTTTTTCCTTTGATTATGCTTCCCTTGCTTCTTTTCTCTCCATGCCTTTGGATTTTCAGATCATTGTTTGTACTAATCATAGAATATTATTTCCTTTAGAAATACTTCATTCAAATTTTTTGGGTTATCAAACTCTATTATGTGCTTGTATGACTGAGGTAAACAACTGAGAAACCTTTGAACCTTTACCTTCTCATATTTTATATAAGGCACAAATCTCAATAGTTCCAGAAATTTAGTAATTAGGTCCTCCATAGACATATATCCTAACTTCATCTCATAGAACTCTTTGGTATTTCTCTCATAATAACTTTCAGATAAGTATCATTTCTTAAAGAATTTCTTAAAATCTGCCCATTCCATTTTCTTTTCCTTTAATCCTTTAGCTAGTTTTAAGTCCTGCCACCATACACTAGATTTACCCTTCAGATTGTAAATAGCCATCCTTACTTTCATGTTACTAGAGTAATTGTAAATATGGAAGTATTTATTTATGTCAAGTAGACAAGCTTATGCCTCTTCACCAATTTTGGACTCACCATCAAATGTTGAAGGTTTGATTTTCTTAAATTCTACATCTAAATGGTCCATCTGTTTTATTTTCCTCCCTGTAGATGCTTTGTTTTCTATCATATGTGTGTTGTTAGAAGAGACATTTTCTTTTTTTTTCCATGGCTAGAATCCTTTGAGGAGTTTTTACTAACATCCTCATCTACTTCATTATCCTTTTGGCTCTTTTTCATTGATATGCTTTGTAACAACATCTCATTTATTTCTTGTTGATCTTCTTGCACTTTCTTTAGTTTTTCATTATCAGCTTTGAATACTTGTAATTCCACGACAAGATTCTTCATTGTTTCCAATACTTGGGTTGTTGAACTACTCTCCCTGCGATGTTTTGTGTTTATAGGAGGTTATTGATTATTAATACCTTCAAGTCTTCCTTCTTCTCCATTCTGCGCTAACATAGTTACAAAATTTTGACACATTTTGTTTGTAACAATGAAAAGAATTTGTTTATTAGATTTTTCATTTAACATAATAATTTTTTTGGTGATGCCCTAAGGCCTAAGTGTTGTAACCTATAGCTATGATACCATATCTAATGTACCTCTAAAATTACTATAAAAAAAAATTAAGGTAATAACTCATAATAATTATGGTCATCATCCACATTGTTTCGACAAGGTTCTTGAACCCTTTATCATTAAACCTGTCCAAGGCATTAAGAATTTATCATCTAATCATTATTTAGTGAAACTCGTCATAAAACCCAAGGCTAAGCAAAGGTATGTAGTTTAAAAGTTGTAACTTTATATACCTCATACCACAATATCGATATT
Source organism: Picea engelmannii (assembly GCA_009831015.1). NCBI lineage: Eukaryota > Viridiplantae > Streptophyta > Pinopsida > Pinales > Pinaceae > Picea > Picea engelmannii. Next base: position 162,139 of record ML777582.1, on the reverse strand, counting down.
TGAATATGTTTGATTCTTGTAAATAGCGATCTCATTTTTTAACCTTGGGTGCAAGGATTATTGTTTTCTTTCCTAAAAACACATAAACCTACTTCGTAGCTTATGATATGAGAACCAAGAGAATTCAAAATTTCTTAGCCATGGACTTTATAACTATTTCTATTGTAAGTTTTGAGAAGCAACCTATAATACCATCGTAACTTTGTAATGTATCCAATGGGGTTGTGACGCATAGGTCTTAGCGAAGTCAAATGAATAACTACTCTAAGAAAACCAAGGTAATAACATATACCTAAAAGTCCTGAAATATTTTACTTTTACCAGAGCGTGAATTTCTTATATATTCCAGTCTAATATCGTATACATATAAGTATACATAAATTTATTGTAGTGTTTTTTCCTTTTACTAGAATATGAAATTTCATATATTGCATTTTGAGAAAACATAACCTTAATAACCTTGGAATAATCTATACAAAAGGTAGAAGAACAAATTATGTACTTACTTGATTATTTATGTAGTGATCCAAGGAAAACAACAGAAATATATATGATGTAGCATACATGTCTTTAATGATAAAATAGAAGAACATATATTCAAGTAAATAGGGTTATATTGTTCTTATGGCATTTTTGTAGCTTAATACCAAGAAAGGCAACTATATACAAATTAACCCATTATTGTATATTTTTGTAATTTTACAAGAATTTTTCCATGGTCTACTTTAGATATTCATATTTATTTATGCCTTTCTATAGGATTAACAATATATTCATTTCCTCTTTTAATGCTTAAATTTCCAGATATTCCATGGTTGTAAGGTATTTAGGGACTATACTACAGTTGCATGGAGATTTCCAGAGTTTAAATTTAATGGAATTATACAAAGTATAATACAATCCCCTTTCTCATGATTTATTAATAAAATGCATAATTCTGTATTATAAGATCCATGAGTAATGAAAGTAGTTATTTTAACTTATGTAGTATACATACATCTTTATAAACCTGATTTTATAGCTAACATACAAATCAATAATCCAACGTGAGTAAGAACCGGTTAAATAACATACATATTTATAATAGTCAAGCTGAAAACAAATTGAACAACCACGTTCCACCCAACCGTGAACACAGAACAACCAAGATTACTTGTCTCGGTCACCCCCTAGCCTAACCATGACTCCATAAGGGAAAACTGAGCTTCACTCCTTAGCCATTGTTTTTATGTACAGTTCAGAAAATCATTTGCCTAACACCATTAGTGCTCACACAGCAAATAATCATTTACAAAACATACTAAGGAGCATCATGCCTCCCACATATGTTGTATATATTCAATTTCTCTTTTCCTAGGACTTTTTCCATCGATTTCCTTCCTTGTAAATTCATAGCTTTACAAATCCCTTATTTTTAGGGGTTGCCAGTGACAAAACTCCACTTGTAACACTTGTAAAAATCAGCTCTGAGTTAACTCAAACATGTTCCCCACTCATGGAGTCATAGTCAGCTATTTTTAACCTGGTTGTTCCACTTGTTTCCTACATTAAATATATTAAAAATATATTTCTCATGCATATGTCCATCAAAGAGGACAGTTGGCAAGTCAAACTCTTTCTCAATAGTCACAAATATAGTAATTACATGCCTTAATAATATCAAGTATGAGTTTCCATAAATGGAAATTTATTTTCAAAGAAATAACATTAAAATAAAATGTTTTAATTCTTGAGGAAGTCACATAAGCATGCTTGGGCTAGAGTAGTACTATGATGGGTGACCTCTTGGGAAGTCTTAGTGTTTTGCATGCCTATGGCATTTTGTAAACCTAGACCAATTTATCCCACATGCATCGTGGGAATCATTCTCCTCTCACACTCTCATATATAATTGAGGTGAAGGAGATCCTTTAAGCATGCAATGAATTGTGATGTAAAGCTTGTTGTGAATGAAGCATAACCAACATCTCTTTCTCTTCGGAGATAAGCTACCCCATTCTAACCAGTTTGTGTTCTACATTGTTCTTCTATTTTATTCATTAATAGAAGTTGGTTTTCATTGTATGTTTGTGTTTCTGCATATTTTCCTTTGTATCTCATTTCATTCTTAGCATAATCTGGATCAATTTGAGTGTCAATTTGTTGTCTATACCCAACTAACTTAGACTGGAAAGAAGGTAGAATTTTTTCCATATCAGTTTGTTGTGAAGGATTTGCACAAGAAATCTATTGTTTTCATTAAAGGTTTTCTTGGCCCTATGGATAGACTATATAAGTTATGTGACTTTAACAAGAAGATATAAGATCAGACACACTCATAGGTCGAACCAACAATTGAAGCAGAATTTGGCATGAACAACTCAAACATATTAATTTCTAAATCTTGAAATCAATGGTGAAATACAACACGGTTACTACACCACCTAAGGTTGTTCCCCCTGATGAAGTATTTCAATGATTTGTTCTTTAAAATCATCATTAGGTTTCTTTTGAAATAGGGAAGCCTCGGAGAGTAAAGACTCGACTGGAACGTGTGCCTAGTTATTTATGTTCCCTAAACAAACCATCACTAGCTAGTATGAGGCATGTTCTAACTTTCATTGATGACTTTCTAAGTATAATTGGGTATATTTCTTGAAGAATAAGAATCATGTATTTGAAAATTTCAAGGAATTTAGGGCATTAAATAAAAATGTATGCAATCAACCTACAAAATGTTTAAGATCAAAACATGGAAGAGAATATGTGGGCAATGATTTTGGAAGGTGTTTGTCACAAAATGGTATCTCTTGGTGGAGATTTGTACCTAACACACCTCAATAGAATAGCATTTTAGAAAGGATAAATTTAACCTTGGTATAAATGGCACGTTGCTTGCTTCTGATCAAAAGTCCATCAACAAAGTTTTGGGTAGAAGTTGTCTATTGTTCAAACTATTTGTTATATATGATCCCAACTAAAATTGTATGGGATGTGACTCTACTTAAGAAATGAAGTAGTAGAAAAACCTCAATCAGACATCTTATAACCTTTGGATGCATAACATGGGCTCATATTCTAGATGATAGAAGAAATAAATAAAATGTGGAGAGTTGTGCTTGTATCATGATGGGCTACTCTAGAGAGTTGTAGGCCTACAAGTTGTTTGGCCCTATCAAACAAAACATTGTCTACAAAAGGGATATTATCTTTGATGAGAATACCATAGTTGTCACTATGTTGAATTCCTCTTATAATTTTTTGAGTAATGATCCTTTGGAAATTATATAGAATTGTAGATAGACTAAATATTACACAAGACTATCGACTAGACAATCAACTTATTTACTTGAATAAATTTGCAAATGACCTTCCACATAGAGTCAACCACAAGTTTTGGAAAACCTATTCAGTCCAATAATGGTGATATTGGTATAGGAACTCCTTCAACAAATAAAACTTGTATTCTCAAATGGGCAACCAAGACAATTGAAGTTGTTAGAGTTGATGCACGAGATATCAATGACTCAAGAAAAACTAGAAGAAAAAAAATGCTTGGTAGTGTTTCTCTAATGGTGTGTGTTCTAGAGACACATGATCCACATACATATGTATATGCACATGGTTGACTTAAATGGGATAATGTTATGGCTGATAAGTAGCATTCCTTGATGAAGAATGACGCATACAACTTAGTTCCTTAACCTCAAGAAAACAATGTAGTGAAGTGTTGATGGTATACAAGACCAAAATTACATTTGAAGGCACTATTGAAATACATAAGGCTCATTTGGTAGAAAAAGTTTGTTCTCAACAAGAAGGCATGAACTACACTAAAATATTTTCCCATTTTGTAAACATGAACTCTATTCAACTGATCCTTTCACTTAATGCTCTTTTTGAATGGGAGGTGCATCAAATGGATGTCAAAAGTGAGTGTATGCATGGTGATCTCACTAAAGAGATTTATATGGAGCAAACCATTGGTTTTGAAAGGGATGTTAATCTTTTTTGTCAATTGAATAAAACCTTGTATGGCTTGAAACAAGCCCCTAGGGCATGATATGAGAATATCAATCACTTTTTCTTCAATCTCGATTTCAAAAGTTATGAATGAGATTATTATATCTATGTATTACATGTTTATAGAAAAACATTAATTATTGCATTATATGTGGATGACTTAGTCATTACTGAAAGAAATGTTGATTTGGTCTTGGGTTTGAAGAAGCAATCAACATATACATTTTAGATAACTAACCTTGGTCTATTGCATTTATTTTTGGGCGTCCAAGTCTTACAAATGGATGATGGTATCTTTCTTTCTCAATATAAATATGTGTTGAACCTCTTATAGAAATTTAGAATGATAATTATAAGCCATGTTCTACACCTCATTAGTTAGGAATGAAGTTAACCAATGAGTGTGATTCTCCAAAAATTGATACTACACTTTATCAATAGCCTATGGGTAGCCTTGTCTATTTAACTCACAATTGACCTAATATTTCCTTTGTTGTTAGTGTGGTTTCTCAATTTATGCATGATCCACGAGAAATTTACCTTAAGGGAACTTACTATCTTGGTATAAATTATTGCAGTGACAAAATGAACTATTTGGTCAGTTACACCAACTCAAATTAGGATGGAGATGGTGACGATGGGAAGTCTACATGCGGCTATGTGTTTCATCTTGGTTCTGGACCCATAATCTGGTCTTGTAAAAAGCAGAAGGTGGTCTCTCTTTTGACCTTAGAAGCAAAATATCATGGTGTAGTGCATGTTGACATAGAGGTGATGTAGATTTGACATCTCATGGGGGAACGTGGTTTTCTAGTTGAGACAATGACTTTTGTATATTGTGACAATTGAAGTGAAATATAGGTTGGAAAGAATCCTATTGTGCGTAGTAAGATGAAAAAATAGATTTATAGTGAAGAATGATACTTTATAGATGGATACATTTCAAAATACACAAATATAACAAATACAAAGGATGGTAGGGTTCAATTAAATCATAATCTTATTTTCTAAATTAAAAATCCAATGGTTTGTGACAATACCTGAGGTATCCATAAAAATCTTAAATAACCTAACTAATTCAAACCCGTTTTCAAAAGAAAATGTAAGCAAAACTATTAAATGGAAGAAACTCATTATATGGTCTTGCCTTTCCAAACAAGTTTCAAGTACAAACAACATCATAAGGTTAAGAAGCTCAAATTTAAAAGAAATGAAACATGATGATAGAAATTCTTATAAAAAAGTTCAACTAAAAGCTCTCATAAGAGAATAATGTTGTAGTCCTAATGAGTATGAAGATATTAAAGACACACCAAAATAAGACTTTAGGATAGACTTCAAATGAAGAAATAATATTCATAGATCTAAAGAATGGTTAAAGATAAATATTATGTCATGCATTTCTCTAGAAAACCCATGAGTTATTTCCTCCCATTCCAAGGATGGTACCCAGGGTCAATTGGATTCTTTGGGGCTCAAAGCCAAGTCAATATTCAATAATTGGCTCACAAAGACAGAAAGCATGTCACAAAGTGGAATTTGAACCTAGGTAGAGGAGGATAACATGTTTCCTCTCTCCACTCGAGCTACACCAAATTGGCATCAGATGAAGTTGTACAAGGCATCTCCATACAAGAAAGTAACAACATGCAAAATAAATTTGATATTCAAAATAAGAGTATGTGCCTTATCAAACTTAAAATTGTTTGTGGTGTTATCGGCTACTACTTCATATAAATAAGTTATAATTTCCTTTTCATGATGAAGAAATATTGGCAAGCCATTATTTAAAATCTACAACAAAAAATTGATTTGATGGAGAAGTCAGAGAGTGATCAATCACCATGGGTTTTATGGTGGGATTACCCCTAGGCAATAATGGGGGTTGAAGGGCCCACTAGAGTTAATAACAGTGTAGGTATGGCATCTTTTTGATGCAAAGTGGATTGGGTCCACTATGTTTGTTATTATTAAATAAGGCCCATTAGGAAGTTAACCTTGAATAAATGCAATGTGGCCTCATTAAAGAAGGCCCACTTGGTCAATAACATTTGGTTATGATTAGTATTTTCTAGCTAGCCATTATAGTGCCCCTCAATCACTATTGTTAAAATTATCAACTTAATTCAATAAGGATGGTTGTTTATGCTAATGTCTAGTAGAAATTTGATTTACTTCAGAGTGGAAATAGGTTCAAGTCAAAAAAATGAAATAATTTCCCATAGGTTTCTCAAGCATGATTTAATATAGACTCTAACATTCTTGTTTAGAATATAAGATAAATGCAATAACCCTTTATTTAAATAAACTATTCATTTTTAGAAACAAGATTCAAAAGAGAAATAGAATGGTTGCATGATTTTTACAAACATTTTGTATGTGGCCTTCTCCAACACTACTAGCTATATTTTTTCCTCAACATGAGAAAGTAGATAGGAATTACTTCTCATGTGGATAATTGCATGCTACCAAGCAAATCAAATTTTCTCTACACCTAAAATCCAACCAGCAATTGTGGATTTAGATATGGCTTGATCCATTCTTGTCAAGGAATCTCACTAACAAACTATGTAATAAGGAAGTAGAGGATGAGACAAAAATAGGGTGGCCCTCTCACTATCTCCCTTCCCATCCAATGCATAAAATGGGAACTATGATTCACTATTTTTAGGGTTTTGTCATCAATACATTAAAGTGCCCATACTCTATCTCTTAATTTTCTCTGCAAGCAACAGTGAAACCCATGGATTGCTACCTAGGATAGAGAGTTTCTCCCAAACATCTATTAACCAAATGCAAACATAAATTATTCTAAGAATGATGACTCATATTTTGATTCATTAATAGAAAATAATTGTCTATATAATTATAATTTCATAATGGACAGAGCAAGGGAAGAATTTAAACTTTATAGGGGAGAGATTCACATTTACTTCTAGACTTAATATGGAAAATAGAGGTCATTTACAATAGTTAAAAAATAACGATTATTCTCTTCATTTGTTGAGAAACACATAACTGAGTGTGGCTCTTTGTGTTGTACATAGGTGTGAACTCTATGAGAGGAATCTCTCTCTTTCTTAATGAAACAACTTTACAGTAGCATGAAGGAGATAAACCAAGTACACCCAAAATTTCCTCATATCCATCATTTCTATTTGGTTATGGTGAATTATCAATAATATTGTGATCATTTCGATGGATATAGCCAACGTTGTTCAGTTGAGGCAAAATATCATACAATTCATGCTTTTATTCACACGAGACTAATCATATCCATTGTGGGAAAAATTGTGGTCTTCTAATCCACTTGCTAATAACAAATAATGTATAGTCCACAACCTTCCATTATGGGCATTTTATTACTTACCCAAATAACAATTCCAACAACACTGGTTAAATCACCTAGTCGTTTTTAAACTTACCCACAATCTAGATTAAATTACCAAGGCGTTTTAAAATATACCCTCGGCTTGGTTAATTTACTTGGGTGATTTTAGGCATCCCCCACTGATTTTAATTACCTGGGTGTATTTTAGCATACCTCGGGATTATTTTAATTACCTAGATGCTTTTAAACATGCCCAATAATTTGGTTTAAATTTCTAGCATTACATTTTTCCATCGTTAATTATTATTATTATTATTATTATTATTATTATTATTATTATTATTATTATTATTATTATTATTATTATTATTATATGGAACAACAAGTTTCCAATTATTCCATTTATGTCATTTTCTCTTATTCCCAATGATCCCTATAATATGATGAGATTTATCATCATTTCATTAGCCTAGGGATCTAGAAATTCCTAAGTCTTTAACTTGATGCAAGATGAAATCAATAATTATAAAGTCTTTAACTTTAGGAACGATTAATGTGATTTTAACATGCTTTATTTTACTTTGTGAAGATGCTCTACTCTTCATCTGCTTGACATTTCAGTCATCCCACTCACCAATCTTAATGTTGTCAGGCCTCCCCTCTAATACATAACAACTATACATGTTTTCCTTTGGTGAATTCAAATGTTGTAAAAGGCAAGCACATCCATACATTTCAAAACAAATATTGTTGTAAATTCATATAGTGTAGTCTATTACTCTCTGATTAAGCTCTTAAAATCTAGGACTTCAATACCAAACCTTAAGTTCCTACTTTAAGAACAATATGGGTTTGAGATAGTAGAATGCATAAATCTAGAAAAGAATACTTTTGCGCTTGGAAGTATTTCTTTGCATTCCAATATTTCACAAAATACCAACTACTGTGCTACAAAAGTGTTGCTTAACAAGGTTTCCAAGCATTACAAAATGAAATTCTTCAACATGAAATTTTAATGCAAGACTTATGGGTTAAAATGAAATTCCATAATCATATGCAATAGGAAAATAAATGTGATACTTAAATGAGAAAAAGTAACCAATGCATTGAAAACAGTGGACTTCCACACATTGGACAAGCCAACAATTATTGTCTTAAAATTTGTACCAAATTCAGGCAATGACACACCAATAGAGTTAATGTTTATCTAAAATCACTCCACACAAATATCTGTACCACACTTGTGTAACAAAATGCTAATATAAATGATGCTTGAATTAAATCATTCTACTCAGAATCTATAGCATTCCTCGACAACAATTTTCCATTAAAAAGTATGTATAAATGAATTCATCTTAGTTTAATATAATCTGATCAGTAAGATTTATGTGGTAAGAGTTATTTGGGATATGAGTAAGAGAATCCATAGTATTTACGTTTTCTTGTCGATGCTTTGGATCCATATCAGGATCCATCTTCAGGACATTAAGCCTTGAGTAAAAACAATGAGAGAGTAGTGATAAATATTAAAGGGAGTGGGAGAACTAAGTGTCGGCTCTCTAGAAACCCTAAAATTAACAATTAACAATTATTAATGCTAGAGTTATAATAAACAAAAAATATTATTGAGTTGGGAACTTTTTTAATAATTTTAATGTTGAAAATTAGGGTTATAATAGTATTATTTGGATTAGGGTGGGGTTAAAAATAATGTAAGAACCCTAGAGTAAAAGAATGTGAGTTAAAAATTAATATAATCAATGTTAGGGTAAAAAATCCTTATGGTTATAAAGTAATAGGTTCATTAATTAATATCAATATTAAGAATACAATTCTTGATTAATAATATTAAATAAGTATTAGGGTTATAATTTTTAACCACAAATTAGTGTAAGCATTAGATCATTATGTTGGATTACTGAGAGGGGGGGTGAATCAGTAATAGAGCAATTTAATCATTTTTAACCATATATCAATGAAGCATTATCATCCAATAACTCCAGAGTAAATAAGCAATGACCAAATGAAAAATCATACACATACATAGTACACCAGTGTTTTACGTGGAAACCCGAAGCGAGAGAAAACCATGGAATGATTTTTCTTATATGTCTTGAAGAATTACATTCATTGGAAACACCAACTTCCTTTGTTTACCAGTTGCAACTGGAAGGAGTTTCCAACCCCCTATTTTCTTAGGCTACAACCTGAGGGAAGATCCAACTCCCCAATTCTCTGGCTACAACCAGAAGGAGGCTACAACCCCCTATGTTCTCCGGCTACAACTGGAAGGTGGCTAAAACCACCTGTCCTTGCCCCGTCCTACCACCCTGAAGTAGAAGTAGAATGATGGAACCACTGTCACACTATCATTGTGAGATATACCGTTGTAAACCTGTACCAATAAATCTTAACCATGCATCAACCTGTACCTCAACCTGTAATCAACCTATACCATAAACAAGTGCATCAACCATGCACCAACTTGTACCAAACAAGTTTTAATCAACATGTACCTTAAACAAGTGCATCCAACCATGTACCAAGTATGTACCAATCATGTGTCAACTACTCATCAACTATGACTCATCAATATGTACCAACATCATCAACTATACACCTCATGTATGTGCCAACTCATCAACTACTTGTCTCAACCATGTACTCAACATGTACCTCAACCAAAATCCCTCATCAATTTCATCATCCAAATCTGATGTGTAGCTCTGTAATAGACCTGGTGTATATGATCACATTCTTGCAAACCTTCCTTAACTTTAACAAGAAGAGAATAGCATTTTTATCAAACTTTTCTTTAGTCTCACATACCTAGTTTTGGATTAGTCAACAACCCTAACTTGAAGAAATCATAACGTTGAACCTGTAATGTATAAATATCTGAAACTGATACACAATGTTCTTCAGTGTGTTTTATGCAATTCCTCTAGGTGTCACTACTTGGAACCTCTCATAAAAGAGGTTATAGAAAAAATGGCATACCTTTCTTAATTTTGTCTTATTCTAGAGAGCGACCTTATAGAGCGTTCCCGGCATGAAATATTTGTTGAATTGATATGAAACTATTACACATCATATTACAGATTGTAACCTAACCAACACATTTGGTCTCACTGAATGTGGATCTGTTATGAAGAAGTTATGATGTTTTTACCTGAAACACCTGTTTTTTACTAGTTTTAGGACTAGCCACAAACCCTATTTTCCATGGATTGTAACTTCAAAAATACAATGACCCACAAGTTTAATGTTTTACCATGGATACTTGGGTATTTTTCTCAATGGTATAGAAATTTCATGGTCTGAATCATTATAGAAAAAAAGTTATAGTGAAAATGGTGAGATGACCTGTAAATAGCATACCTTAGAAAGCACCATCAAAAGAATTTATCCTTCCTTGCATTTCGGCCTTCTTTTCTTCACCTTCCCTCAGACATTCAGCTTAGATATCATTGGTTAACTCAGACACCTATATATATTCAATATGCTCAAGTGTGATTAAAATGAGAGAGCCTTGCCTCTTATTTATACTCTCCAAGTAGCTTCCTTAAAAACATCGTCTAGGTCACTTAGCCCACTTTCCTTATTTTAGGGTTAACCCACTTCTAATTTCTCCATTAAATTTATTATTGAAATAATTTATTTTGTATTCACTTTGAATTATAATACACTAATCACTTCACTTTATTATTTACCTTTCAAAATCTCTTAAACCACTTTGACTACTTTGACATTTTAGGGCTTATAGATGACATATGAGGGTCCTCCAACTTCATAAGGCCATAACTCTCAAACCGTGAGGAGTTATGTGACATTCCACATACCACCAGAAATGGAATGAAATGTACTATCCATATAGAATAGTATTACCTTCAAATGTAGCAAACATCATACCATTATCCATCAAACAAACTTGGGTACATTACCCAAACTTGGGTTCTCCAACTTCACATGGTCATAACTCTCTAACCGTGAGGAGTTATGTGATGTTCTACATACCACCGAAAATGGTATGACAAGAACTATCCATATAAGATAGTTTCCCTGATAAATTCACTTTCCTTCATCTCATTATTCCATAATTAATCATGGGTTCTCTTACTCTGCAAAGCGTCTTCCCGTGAGGGATTTCACCATAAGGGTACCACTTTGGAGTTCATCCATATTTAATTCTTATAAACCATGAAAAAACAATAATGAGTCATATTTACATCAAAAAATATTGGGTCCATTACCCAAACCTTTGTGCTACATGGATTTCTTCAAGGGTTGACATCAATGACAACCAACCTTAATCAACAATCTCCCCCTTTGGAATTGATGGCAACACTCTGATGCAATACTGAAATCATATCATTCATGATCCCCCTGGAACCATTCCTATGTCCTCTACATCTGATAAATCTTCCTCTGTCCTCTGCATCTGATAAATCTCTCCCCCTTTGTCATCAATGACAAAGGTATCTTTCCATTCAAGGTTGCTCCCCCTGACTGAATTGTCCTCTTATGGTGCTTCCTCATGTACATCTAAGACATATAAGATAAGCATTCAAAAAGAATTCATTTTGGAGTATAAATAACTCCAAGTCTTTGGCGAATATATTCAAAGACTTCCCGTGGAAGTGGTTTTGTAAAGATGTCTACCACTTGTTCTTTTGTGCCCACATACTCAACTTTGTTTTTCTTTTCTGCAACCTATTCCCGTAGAAACTCATACTTGATTGGAATGTGCTTCATCTTGGAGTGCATCACTGGGTTTTTTGAGATACTGATGGCACTTGTATTACCACAATATATTGGAATGGGCTCATCATACTCAACCTATATATCTTTCAAAGTTTGTTTCATCCAAAGAACATGTGTACAACATGTTGTTGCTGCAATATACTCTGCCTCGGCTATAGATAGAGATATTGATGATTGTTTCTTACTTAGACATGATAACAAACACTCACCTAAGTAGAATTTTGCTCCACTGGTGCTTCGTCGGTCATCAATACAACTTTCCCAGTCTGCATCTGTGTAGGAAATAAGTGAAAGATCTTTTCCTTTTGGATACCATAATCCAAACTCTTTTGTTCCTTTGAGATATCTGAAGATCCTCTTTATTGCTAATACATGTGACTCCTTTGGTGTTGCTTTAAATCGTGCCACCTGTCCAACTACCTGTATTACATATTGTCTAGATGTTGTCACATATAGTAGGTTTCCAATCATTGACCTGTATTGCCTCTGATCTGTATACTTTGAATCATCATCTTTTTTCAACTTATAACTGGTTTGCATGGGAGTGATAATTGGTTTGCAATCTTCTATTCTGAACCTCTTTATCATTTCTCTGATATACTTGGTTTGAGAAACAAAAATTCCTTAGTTGATTTGACGTATCTGAAGTCCCAGAAAGAAGGATAGTTCTCCAAGTAACGACATTTCAAATTCATTATGCATGTCTTTTGCAAATTTCTGGCTTAACCTGTCATCATCACTACCAAAAATAATATCATCAACATAAACTTCAATTAACAAAATATTACCTTGACTTACCTTGATGTAGAGGTTGTTGTCTGCACTTCCTTTTCTGAACCCTGCCTGCTACAAATACTTATCCAGTTTGGAGTACCATGCTCTAGGGGCTTGTTTTAGACCATACAAGGCCTTCTTTTAATTTATACACATAATATGTATTCTCTGACAACTGAAATCCTTCTGGTTGTTCAATGTAGACTTCTTCTTCAAGTTCCCCATTAAGAAAAGCTAATTTTACATCCATCTGATATACTTTAACATTTTTGGAGCATGCATAGGCTAAAAGCAAATGGATTGCTTCCATTCTGGCAACTAGGGAAAATGTCTCTTCAAAGTCGATTCCTTCAATCTGTGCATATCCTTTACATACCAATCTAGCTTTGTTCCTTGTAACTTGTCCATCTTCATTTAATTTATTCCTGAAAACCCATTTTGTGTCGATCACATTCTTATTCTTTGGTCTTGGAACCAATTCCCAAGTGTCATTTTTTCTCTAGTTGATCCAATTCTTCATCCATGGCCTTATTCCAAAACTCATCCTTGCTGGCTTCTTCAAAACATTTTGGTTCAATTGTAGATAAGAGTGCTAGGTGTGTTTGTTCCGGTGAATGGATTCTTCTTCTAGTCTCAACTCCTGCATATTTGTTTCCAATAATCTAATCTGAAGGATGATTCTTCTGTACTCATTTATTGGGTGTCTTTGGAGACACTTGCTGAAATTTCTCTTATGTTTATGTCAGATTCTCTTCATCTTCCTCTTCTACTTCCTTTTCATCTTCTGCTTCTTTTTCGGAAGGTTGTTCCATTGATTCATTTTCTTTTTCCTTTGATTCTGATCTACCTGTTTCATTAATTGTTACATTGATGCTTTCCACAATTTTGTTCAATCTCATATTGTAACACTTGTATGCTTTCCTTGTACTTGAGTAACCAACAAGTACTCCTTTGTCCACATGAGAGTCAAACTTTCCCATTCTACCATCTTCTCTTTTGATGTAGCATTTTCTTCCAAAAACTCTAAAGTGCTTCACATTTGTTGGTCTTCCTTTCCATAGCTCGTAGGGATTTTTGTCAGTGTTGTTTTTTAGAATTACTCTGTTTTGAATGTGAATTGTTGTATGCACTACCTGTGTCAAAAAATATCTGTCAATTTGTAATCCATTAGCATTTTTTGAGCCATTTCCTATGTAATTATCATCCATTGTGATAATGTTCCTTTGTATCTGAACCATTCTCTGAACCAATCTATGAATCCATGCTCTCGTCCACTATCATATATCTATCCAAACTTGCTAAGTGTTCTTACGAATCCATATCTGTCCATAATTTCCAAGACTCTACTTACGCAACTATCCATAATGCTAACCCATTTATCATTATACTGTCAAATTGTACTTATGTTAACTGATTGCTCTGAATCTGTCTTCTCAAACTCTGCAAGTTGCTCGAAGGATGGTTCTTTGGTATGTCACAACTATGGCATAGACTCCCCCTGTCTAATATTCATATTACTTGGGAGTCTCTAAGCTGGATGGCTCAGAACAATTCCTGCTCTGATGTGTATTCATCATCATCTTCATTGGTAGATTCATCATTATCGTCATGGGTAGATTCTTTATCTCTCTAAGCTCTAACTTCTTTCTTTCTGTCCGTGGATTCATATTTCACTACAATGACTGAAATTTCAATCTCTTGAACCTGTTCCTTATGTACTTTCCCTTCCTTTATTTTAGTTATTTTCCAAACCTTTCTCTATTTGACATCTTTCTTTTTCTCTGTAGAATTTTCTTCATCTCGTTTTATTGCCAATATTGCGATCTCTGGTACCTGGTATTTGTTCATCTATTCTTCTTGTTTTCTTATCCATACTTTCTTATATCTGATATCAATATTCTCTTTCATGGAAGTATCTATCATGCTTCTACAATCATTGGCTATGTGTCCATAGTTATGACATTTGTAACACTTAATGTTACGTGCGGCCACATAGGCACTTCTTGCTTGAACATTTCTTTTATAATCCCTGCAATCTGCAACCTTATGTCCAAAATTAGTACAATAAAAACAATGACCATAAAATAAATTTGCATACTTGGGAGTGAATGATCTTATTTGTGGCATAGTCCTTCTAAATTTTTGTCTTGACTGATCATGATCATGATTGAAGCTTCTTTGTGGCTTGAACATGGATGGTCTCCTTGAAGATGTATCTTCAATAGTTTTCTTAGATTCTGGTTGACCATGATTCCTTCCTTTGAGTACTTCTACATAACTCTATCTATTTTCTTCATTCTTCTTTTCTAGAAACCTAGAGTTCTTCTCTTCATTCTCTATAATTGATGTGGATGTTTCTATCTCTTCAACGTTCTTTTTGAGCTTGACGATTTTACTTTTCAATGTGACAACTTATTCTTCAAGCTTTTCAACCTCTTCTTCTTTCTTCATTATCTGAGACTTCATGACTTATTTTGTTCTTTTCGCTTCTTCAAGATGAATTTTTAATGTGATTATTTCTTCTTCAAGTCCTTTCTCTTCTTGACCAAACTCTACCTCAATCTGGTTTAGATCATTAGTTCTTTCCTTAAGATGATCTGTCAATATCTTCTCTCTCATTTATGCTTCTTCCTTATGTGTTGCTATGTTGGTTTCCAAACACTGTTTTTGATATTTAAGATTTTCTTCGATCTTTCTAGCTTCTTCTAGCTGAGTTCTTAAGTTCTTGATGACCTATTGGACATCTTCAAAAATATGAACACTTTACTTTTGTTTCATCAATTATTTCTCGAGTGAATTGTTTTCTTTTCTTAGTTCATCTAAAGCACTAATCAATTCTTCTTCATAATTGTCTTCCTTTTCAATTATTTTTCCTGACTCATTTCCTTCATGGAATTCTATTTCAAGATGTCCATGTTTTTCACAATTAACACAAAACAACATACCTATGGTGATTATGTACTCTTCATCTTTTGAATCTTCTTGACATGGTGAACATAATTCTTCTTTATTTGTATCTGCATCTTCTTTAACATTTTCTGAATCAGTGATGGGTGAAGAATATATGTCATGTAACTTATCCCATAGTTCTTTTGCTAATGAACATTTACCAACCTTTTCTCTTGTGGGATTAGGTAATCCTTCCCAGATGAAATCCATTGCTATTATGTTATTCTTCCTCAATTCCTTCTTGGCTGCAATATTTGCCCTTTTTGAACTATCATATCCTGTAACAACTTATATCCAAATATAATGTCCCTGTGCCTTTAAAATACTTCTATCCTTATGCTCCACATCTCATAGTTAAAACCACTCTGACCATTAAACATTGGTACTCCATTCTCAGAATAATCCATTATCTGCTTCCAGTGGTTAAATTGTTTCCTTAAGGAACCGGATCTGATACCAATTGTTGGATTACTGAGAGGGGGGGTGAATCAGTAATAGAGAAATTTAATCCTTTTTAACCATATAATCCAAGTGTTATATCAATGAAGCAATATCATCCAATAACTGCAGAGTAAATAAGCAATGAACAAATGAACAATCATACACGTACATAGTACACCAGTGTTTTACGTGGAAACCCAAAGCGGGAGAAAACCATGGAATGCTTTCAACCCCCTAGTTTCTCAGGCTACAACCTGAGGGAAGCTCCAACTCCCCAATTCTCTAGCTACAACTAGAAGAAGGATACAACCCCCTATGTTCTCTGGCTACAACCACCTGTCCTTGCCCCGTCCTGCCACCTTGAAGTAGAAGTAGAATGATGGAACCACTATCACACTATCACTGTGAGATATACCGTTGTAAACCTATTCAAATAAATCTGAACCATGCATCAACCTATACCTCAACATGTAATCAACCTGTACCATAAACAAGTGCATCAACCATGCACCAACATGTACCAAAAAACCTGTAATCAACCTGTACCATAAACAAGTGCATCCAACCATGTACCAAGTATGTACCAATCATGTGTCAACTACTCATAAACTATGACTCATCAATATGTACCAACATCATCAACTATACACCTCATGTATGTGCCAACTCATCAACTACTTGTCTCAACCATGTACTCAACATGTAACTCAACCAAAAGCCTTCATCAATTTCATCATTAAAATCTGATTTGTAGCTTTGTAATAGACCTGGTGTATATGATCACATTCCTGCAAACCTTCCTTAACTTTAACAACAAGAGACTAGAATTTTCATCAAATGTTTCTTTAGTCTCACATGCCTAGTGTTGGATTAGTCAACAACCCTAACTTGAAGTAATCATAACTTTGAACATGTAATGTATAAAGATCTGAAACTGATATACAATGTTATTCAGTGTGTTTTATACAATTCCTCTAGGTTTCACTACTTGGAACCTCTCAAAAAAGGATTTATAACAAAAATGGCATACCTTGTTGAATTCTGGATTATTCTAGAGAGCGACCTTGTGGAGCATGCCCCACACTAAATAGTCATTGAATTGATATGAAACTATAAAAAAGCATACTAAATACTATACCCTAACCAACACATTTGGTCTCACTGAATTTTTATTTGTTATGAATAAGTTATGACGTTTTTACCTGAAACACCTGTTTTTTACTAGTTTCGGGACTAGCCACAAACCCTATTTTCCACGGAGTGTAACTTCAAAAATACAATGACCCAAAAGCTAATTTTTTTACTACAGGTACTTGGGTATTCTTTCTCAATGGAATATAAATTTCACGGTCTAAATCATTATATAAAAAAAGTTGTAGCGAAAATGGTGAGATGACCTGTAAATAACATACCTTAGAAAGCACCATCAAAAGAATTTATCCTTCCTTGCATTTCAGCCTTCTTTTCTTCACCTTACCTCAGAAATTCGACTGTGATATCCTTGGTTACCTCATACACCTATATATACTCAATATTCTCAAGTGTTATTAAAATGAAAGAGCCTTGCCTCTTATTTATACTCTCCAAGTAGCTTTCTTAAAAACATCTTCTAGGTCACTTGGCCCACTTTCATTATTTTAGGGTTAAACCACTTATAATTTCTCCATTAAATTTATTATTGAAATAATTTATTTTGTATTCACTTTGAATTATAATACACTCATCACTTCACTTTATTATTTACCTTTTAAAATCTCTTAAACCACTTTGACTACTTGGACCTTTTGGGGCTTCTAGATGACATATGAGGATCCTCCAACTTCGTAAGGCCACAACTCTCAAACCGTGAGGAGTTATGTGACATTCCACATACCACCAGAAATGGAATGACATGTAGTATCCATATATAATAGTATTACCTTCAAATATAGCAAAAATCATACCGTTATCCATCAAACAAACTTGGTTCCATTACCCAAACCTGGGTTCTCCAACTTCACGTGGTCATAACTCTCTAACCGTGAGGAGTTATGTGATGTTCTACATACCACCAGAAATGGAATGAAAAGCACTATACATCTAGGATAGTTTCCCTAACAAATTCACTTTCCTTCATCTCATTATTCCACAATTAATCATGGGTTCTCTTACTCCGCAAAGCGTCTTCCTGTGAGGGCTTTCACCATAAGGGGACCACTTTGGAGTTCATCCATATTTACTTCTTATCAACCATGACAAAAAAATAATGAGTCATATTTAGATCAAACAATCTTGGGTCCATTACCCAAACATTTGTGCTACAGGGCTTTCTTCAAGGATTGACATCAATGACAACCAACCTTAATCAACACATTATTAGTTTTAATAAGGATAAATTTTATTAATTGGATAAATCATACTAATTAAAATATAGAATGAGGAGAAAAAGTTAAAAAGGGGGGGGCCATTGAGGGAAAAATAGGTAAATTCTAAAGGAAATTATCAACTATTAAAACTAAAAGTGATTCTAGGAAGGGAGAGGAGGAAATAAGAAGGGGAAAAACAAGAGAAGGAAAAGAGAGAAATGGAGAATGTTAAAACAACCACAAGCAAAGATACAAAGAGGGAGAAGGGAGACTAGAGCTAATATAAGACTTCTTACATATTCATTTTGTTGTGGATTAGAGGGATCCAACTTTCACTAATTTCTATACCATTGTCTGTGTTTAGGTTGTTTGGATGCTTGATGATTTCAATCTCTTCCCTGATTCATCGTTTAAAGAGGTGATCTTCTAGAATTTTGGTGTCTTCTAGGTGTACATGGTGTTTTGTTTTAAGAGAGTGTTCGGATAATGTTGAGGTATGTGTACGCTCATTCTTGATGTCAACTACATGCTCTTTAATGTTAATCTGAAAGGAGGGGATTGTTTCTCCGATGTAGCATTTACCACATGAACATTTTATTTTGTATACTCCTTTGCATTTGTGATGGTTGAGTTTGTCTTTTACAGATCTCATTTTTTTGTTTGATGGTTTCATTTGGTTGAAAATAGGTCCGAATATATTTTTTTCTCAATATTTTTGTGATCCTATCAGTTACTCCTTTGATGTGAGGAAGGCATGCAGTCATCCCAAAGGTATAGTTATTCATGGGATGAGGTCTCTTACTTTCTCTTTCCAGGGCTTTACTTATTGATTCTTAATGTCTTTTTCTTTGTAACCTATGCTCTTGAAGACTTTGGAGAGGTGGTCCTTCTCATGTTCTAAGTGCTCTTCATCAGAGATTCTTATGGCCCTTGTGGCCAAAGTGTTGATAACCCTTAACTTTTGGTTGGGGTGGTGATGAAAGTTTGCGTGAAGATAATTTTATGTGTGGGTATTTTTTGGTTAATAGAATCATTAACAAAATAGGTTGTGAATTGCATTTACCAAAAAAAAACCAAAGTTATCCAAGAGTTAAAAGATAGCATTATCCATTTATTAGTCGTATAATTATAATTATCCTTAATATTAGGTAGCAAATATAGAATTAATTCCTAGAATTGGAATCCTTGGTATTTCAACATGCAAACCTCTATTAGCTAGCATCGTATAGTAAACATTAAACCATCGATAATATATGTACAACATAAATTAGTATGGAATAGTAAGTATAGGAAAGAGGAATGGTATCTTATATGTGTTCTTCTTTTACCAAATTTTTTTTTTCTAAGGGAGAAATCACCATTTCTTTTAGCAACAACATTATTAACAATTTCCATTATAATAGTGGAAAGACTATTACATTCTTGAGCACTCAAAGAATTGGCATGAATTTTGTCTTCAACGAAGAGGATTATACATAATATGTAAAAAACCAATTTAGAAATAAATACAATATGAATACCAATGAAATTATATCTTACTGGTAGGTAGTTTTCCTCAATTTTTGCAATGCTCAATCTGTCAACTCCAATTCCCTTGGCATTGTTGACTCTCATGATGCCAACCGATTTCCTCCTAACCATACTCAAGGAAAACATATTTATGTAAGATCCTTGATTTGTGTGAGCTCATAACTAATTATAGGTGCAGAATATATGCAGCATGGATTTTACCATCCATTGGAAAACATCTAGATTAATAATATTGACTTCCTTCTAGAACCAAACTACCATTCCAGTTAAGATTTTCATGATGGAAAAAAAAAATCAATATTTATGTACTCTCCAAGTACCCCAAACCATGGATTTTCCCATCTATTTATAGACTCGGTGAGGCTATCCACCTCACCCCCTTCATGCAAAATTAGGTTTTTTCTCTTTAATTTTATTTAATTAATCCTTATTATTCATCACTTTCCCACCCCACCCCCCATGTGTCATCCTCCCCTTTTCTCTTGATTATTTTTTTTCCTAAATAATAATGTTGGGACAGGTAGATAATCGTAGAGGAGAACAAAGGATTTGAGAGCAGTGGTGGTGTCTAAATACATTTTTGCACTAAAGCATAGCAAGCACACACCATGAGAGCGCGGAAAGAACATTCTCGATGATGATAGATCTATCCATAAGGATCATCTATAAATAGGTTTGGTCATGGACCAAACCAAAAATTACAAGATAGATTCAGTTGCAAATGTCTAAAAAATGTGGATCTGGAATCCAAATTGGATACGGTCAACCATTAATTTAGTCAACGGTTGGACCCAAGAAATAGTCAAGTCCCTTAATCTGACAAGGTGAAGTTTATAAAGAACCCAATGATCCAACACCCCCTCGTAAACTCATCTTAGAGGAAAACAAATTACAAAGCACACAACTTTCCCCCCTTGAATTTGTTGTAACTGCAAAAGTTGATCAAATATGGTACAACAACACTCCTAAAGAAGTATGAAAAATTTTCACCATCAATGTTGATCAATGCAAAAAGGAATTCATCCATTGCAAATTGGTTGCAGAATTTTTTTCCAAACACGATCCCAATTAGACAGTCAACAAGACAACACAAGCCAGTCAACTAGAAAATAAATGCAACAAATTAGTCTATGTCAATCCAACAATCTCTCCCAATCCAAATAGTATTTGCATTAAAACAGTCTCTATATTGGGTACAATAATCAACAATACATCTCCTAACAACACAGTCGAACATGGTTCAGTCATTCTTATCAAAGCCAAGTCAAGTCAACAAGAAGACATCAGTTGGTTTTATACATCANCCCCTTAAAAACAAGAAAGGGATCAAAGTATCAGCAACATATTTCATCAAAAAACACTAGTTGATGAACAACATCTAGTTGAAGTTTCATTCGATAAATACTTAGTCGAAACACAAATTACAAAGCACACAACTTTCCCCCTTGAATTTGTTCTAACTGCAAAAGTTGATCAAATATGGTACAACAACACTCCTAAAGAAGTATGAAATATTATCACCATCAACGTTAATCAATGCAAAAAGGCATTCATCCTTTGCAAACTGGTTGCAAAATTTTTGTCCAGACACAGTCCCAATCAATTAGTCAATAAGACAACAGAAGCTAGTCAACTAGAAAATAAATGCACCAAATTAGTCTTTGTCAAGCCAACAATCTCTCTCAATCTAAATAGTCTCTATATTATGTACAATAATCAGCAGTACATATCCTAACAACACAATCGAACATGGTTTAGTCCTTATCAAATCCAAGTCAAGTCAACAAGAAGACATCAGTTGGGTTTATACATCAACAACTTCAATTACTCGCACCCCCCCCCAAGCCCAATTGAGGGATCAAAGTATCAGCAACATATTTCATCAAAAAACACCAGTTGATGAACAACATCTAGTTGAATTTCCATTCAACAAATACTCATTCGAAACACCAGTCCACTTTCATCTATAGTTGAACCTCACTTGACCAATATCCCAGTCAAACTCTAGTTGACTATCATGTCGGGTCAATACTTAGTCGACCACTTCCAAGGAAATCAGTAATGAAGAGGAATGTTGCATGATTGTACACTCGATGATACATAATGGTATGAAGTCCTCAAACATCTGTTTAGATTCTTTTGTGACCATAGTCTATCCTAATAGTTGGTACTAGTCCATGGTTTTGTCTTTCATGTCTCTTTTACAAAGATCTGAAACCATGATTGTCATTCCTTTAGTTTTTATGGTGAGGATGACGATAGGGCATAGATTTATGTGTTGGTTGAATAAAGGAAGTAGGATCAAGGTTAGGTTCACTTACTAGAGTAGAACAACTCGGCATATCAACAACATTATTTTCAAATTATGGCATGTTAAGAACAACGAACTCATCAAACTGTTCAACACAGGAAATAGTAGGTTGCTCTTCTGGAAAACCCGGCTGAACTCCACCTACAACAAATAAAATTTCCTTGGCTACAGTAAGGTTGTATGTAGGCATGGAGGAAACGACAACATCATATTCAAGACCTGTTCTTGGTGACTTCATCTCAGGTGTAATAGGAACAACAATACCTTGTCCATTCTTCCCAAGTCCTCCTTTGGTGTATCCCATCTTGTTGAGTAGTCAAGACCCTATACCTGTAGTGTGTTTCTCAAAACTAGGAGAAATAGAAATGTTAGTAGTCAAAGCAACATGTGAGGGTGTAGCGCATAAATCAACAACATCTTTCTTACAAAGAGCATCAAGAGGTGAAGAAACAATAAGTGATTTTGTCATCTCAACAACATCAGTCTTCTTCTAAACATTCTACAGTCGACGAAGTTCTTCTTCAAGGTTTTGTTTGCAGTCCTACAATACCAAAATAGTCACATACTTCTCAGACAGCTATAACAGTACAACATCATAATCTTCTTTCAAATCCTGATATTCATCAAACAAGAAGTTGTTATCTTCTTGAAGAGTAGCAGCTTCTTAACGAATCTCATCAACAAAGGCATGTAAATGGGCAACTTTATTGGCTAGCTAGGTATTGGACTATTCTAGTTTGCAAACGTTTGTCTTCAAGACAACAATTTATGTATGAGAAAAAAAATTCACTGCCTTCTCTAGATCATCAAAAAGATCAGATTTATTGTCAAATTCATCTACAAGTTCCTAGATAATAGTCTTCAATGTTCGTTCTAGGTAAAAAACCTTCCTATATTTCTCATCAAACCACCGCAAAAGGCTAGTATTAAAAAGGGTAGACTCATCTTCCAATTTTGTATGGGTTGTCTCTAGTTCATTCTTCAATTTTATATTCGCAGTCTGCAACTATGTGTTATATCCCTAAAATTCCCTATTCATGGATACATGGCCTTGGCCCTCATACTTGTATATTTTTCCAAAGCACTGTTGAGAAGCTCTTCTTAAAAAACCATTTTTTGGAAGATGTATGCGCCATGCACCATTACAGCACACGTACATACGCTTGTTGCACCACTACAACTCGCGTACATACTCATGTTGCACCATTATAGCCCGCATATGCTTGCAAAAGTTGCAAAAAATAAAAATTTGCAAGGAATTCATTGAAATTCACGGGCTATTAGAATTTTCCCAACTGATCCACCTACTATAGCTCGTCACCCAACCGAATAACCATACTTTTGTCATATAAAAGGAGGTTTTGGGGTCTCATTTCACATCCAAGCATAAGAACAGTGAAACTCTACCCAATTTCACTTCCCCTCCTTGCCCAAGATATTGATGCCTTTTGTGAGATATTGCCTTGGCATTCCCTCATCATCCCCTTCTTCCCCCATTCAACCCATTCCTTTCCATAGAGGTGATCAGAATATTAAGAGAATAATTCCATTCAAGGTGCACTTAGAGCATGGTAAAGAGGATCCTGAACCAAGTTTGTGGAATGGTCATCAACACAGATTGTAAGGTATAATATTTGTATGGTGAATAAAAGAATCACATTTTCCTGTCCCAAATGATGGTGTTTCGAGTATTTTTATTGATTTATACTTAAAATTTTATATCTAAACCTAACTCATGGATAGAATATCATGCTTGTAGTTCTCGTTTTCCTATATTTGGATGCAGGTCAGCCTTGGGAGGAGACATTCAGTCAGTGGAACTTCCAAGCTTGAGGAGATCATCATTAGACGTGGGATCAAAGGTATAGTTACCTGATCTCTTCTCTTATTTTCTTTTCTTTACATTAGTTTTGGTATGTTTGGGGTAGTATAGAGAGTTGATTGACTTTTAGACAGTTATTTGCTTTGTCTACATCTTAAACCCTAGTGTAGTTAAAGGGGGGGGTTCCCGCTAGCAGAACTGGCGACCATACTGGGGATGCCTCTAGGGTTTTTAGGGGATTTTGGGTTGTTTGATTGGTTTGTTTGCCTTTCAAGTTTCTTTCAATTTTTCTGAGTCTGTCAAGGGATTTTGGTCACCTCCAGGGTGCATACCAGTTGTCCCTGCCCTGTAAGATTGTCTAATCTTTTCTTTTTTAAAGATATGCAGAGGTGTACATGCCCTGTATTGGGTCAGCCCACGTACATATGTGCTCTGCTCAGTAAACAACCCATGTACATATGCAGGTTTCTGATGCAACAGCCCACGTCCCTGTTTCAGAGAATTTTTTGAAGAACAGGAAGTTTGCTTCTTTCCTGATTGAAGTTCACACTTCTCAGGGATTTCTTTGATAAGACCAGAGGCTTTGTTTACATCCATAGCCTGGGTATAGGTTTCAGTTTATTTGTTTTTATTGGTCTTCTTATGTTTACTCTTAATAAGGTTTTAAGAAAGTTGTTGAGTTGTAGATCTTCCTTCTTGGTTTCTTGATTGAATCCCTGCCATCTGCAGTGGGAAAAAGGTCTTTTCTAGTCTTGTTTTAGTTTTAGTTTTATCCTTTTTACTTGCTTTGAAAAAAGAAAAAGATTTATTTCAGTTTTTCTCTTTAAAGGATTTCAAAAAAAAAAAAAAAAAAAACATTTCAGTTTGGTAAAGCAGTTAGAGTTGGTTATTTGCAAAAAGGAAAAAGAGTCTTTCTTTCAAGTTCTTCTTGATTTCTTGAAACAAAAGTAGCTTGTAGTCAAGTGAAAGTATGTTTTAGGTTTTCTTTACAAGATCTTGAAAAGTTAGTTATGAAAAGTTGAGTTTACAAAGAGTTAGTTACAAAGATTTGCTTTTTAATTTTGAAGTAATTTTTCTATCAAGTGCTTTAACTTTCTCCTCCTTTTTGTCTCTTTATAACACCATTAGTTTCACCACCGTACCTTGTGATTAAATCCAGCCTTAAAAAGAATGATTAATCTAAAATACAGTAGACTTTTTGTTTGTAGGGTCAACAAACTAGTTTAGGGTTTTAGGGCCTTGAATTAGGTTGGAGAGGAAACTCTTCAAGGTTGTTAAATCAAACATTGGAGTCCAAGTTAGGGAGTGTTTAATTCTAGTGTCGTAAAAGTTATATGGGACCCCCCTCTAACATAGGGGATAAACATGAGGTCACGTGAGGAAAGGCATCGGAGATAACCCCTACAAAGTCAGACTGAACGTAGTGGGGAACGCATATTGAGGATCTGTCTCAAGAGTAATACCGACTGCATTTGCCTACAAAGCTTCGTGGAACTCAAATCCATTCGAGATCCTCTATTGTCTTATGGGCCATTTTATTTTGATACCCTTGATAGGTTTCAGACTTTTTATCCTTCTCATTGCGATCCACTCGACTGTCGACTGTACTGGCCTGGTAACTGACTGCGAGCTGGAAACTTAGTCGCCCATATTCTAGCGACTTACACGGGTGAATGTGGGGGTATACCACGGTACATGGGGAAGACGTTGGATCATGCTTCACAGAGTATACCTGGAGGGTGCTTCCGTGTTCGAGTTGCAATTACACCGGTTAGTTGCTCTAGTGTTGATTGGTGTAAATGTCCTTCCTATTAGATAGTTGTTGGCACGAATTTGATTAGATCAAGGTCCTTCTCAGGTTACCAACAAAAGGTATCGTTTACTCTATAGCGTTGGTATTTTCATCTCCTCTGAAGAGAAGAAGTCTCACCCGAAGCACTACTGAGACTGATATATAGGGAAGGGTATGGAGAAGACCAAAGAGGATCCATAGAGCAGTCAGAACTCATTCGTGTTCTTGCACAAGAGACATTAACAGATATGAAACATATAAATGAAGGAATCCAACCCACTTGCGTTGCGAGAAAACATTCAAACGTCGAACCATCAAATAGAACTCATAAACCATAAAGTAAATACTGTAATGCATAAGTAAGCACTCAAAGACACAACATATTTTGAATTTTGGTCCTGCTTCATATTATCTTTAGCATCTTTCTCTGATTACAGACTCAGAATTACATAGTAGGGCTCAGTACAGAATCTTGGCTCTTAGACCCATGTCATAGAGCTCTAATCCTCTAGTTGATAGTTCTAATCCATTACAGACTCAAACATGTCTTTTTCCCAACCTACAACAATTATCAACATCTAATCCCAAAATCTGGGTGACTCTGACCAACCTGACTCAACTCAACCCAGCTGACTAACTCATGAACTAATGAACCAATTACAGAGAAACGAACCAATGAACAGGAGAACAACAATAATAACGACAACCCTTTTACAATTGTGTTCGGTCCTATATATAGCTGGGTTGTGTCTTCCTTCTTGGTTTGCATGCTTTCTTATTCTGTTGCAATCGTTTGTTGCTTTGTTGGCTTCCACAATTGCTTTATGTTGCTCTTTCTCCCAGCCTCTAATCGAGTTTGCGCAACTCATGCTTAGTCAAAACTTGCGCAATTCTTTCTCAAAATGAAGGGCCCAACAGGGTCCAACCACAATCCTTGACTCGTCCTCGAGTCAAGCTCTTGGTTATTTCACATCCTCTAGGAGCATCTGTTGTTTTCCCTTGTCCGTATTTTCTTCTTCTTTGAGCTCTTATGTTTGTGATCTTTCTTCCTTTATCTCCTCAAATGAAGGGCCCAATTCCAGTACAGGCTCTAATGCTTTGTGCTTTACTCCTTGAAAGCTTTCAACTTTGTCCTACCATTTCCAGGAGAGGAGTGATGCTTCTGCAAGGAACTGTTGGGTCGTCTCTTTGTTGTACTCCTTTGGCTTGGCCGCAACCAACGAGTTCCACTCAGAATCGACTGTTGCATTAACCTGATGCATTTGCATATAGGAATTTTGAATTATTGGTTGAAAATTGTGAAGCTCTTTCTTGGCTACAGACTATGCCTCATAGAGTGTATTTAGTTCATTGTCGGCCTACTAAATTTGGTCGAACTTCTGTTGTTGCTCCATGGGGTCCATTGTCACCAAAAAAATTTCGTTCAGCACCTGGATCTTTGTGTGGACCTCCTCTAAGAATTTATTTTGTCGAGTGATGATGCCCATCCAGTCACTGAATTCTCTGAATATTTTGGTGCAGTCCACTGTGTGCTTGTGAAATGTTTCTCTAGCATTGTTGCCTTGAAATATTATATTCTGCATTTGTTCCTGGCACTGGTGTTCTACTTCCTGTTGGACCTATTGTAGCTTCACTTGGATCTGGTCAATGTGATTGGTGATTTGCGTCCATGCTTCCTGTAATAGCTCAATCTGTTTCTCTGACTCACTTACGTCATTGGCCTCGGGTAGTTTAGGCGCAACCTTTCGAATCTCTGGCCAAGCCTCGGCAAGTTTTTCCTACACTTTTTCCAGTTTTTGCTAGACTTGGAGTTTGTCATGTGCTTCCTATATTCTGTATGTGTGTGCCATGAATTTTTCTTTCCTTGCAATCTCAGTGGATCTCTCGGCCTCCTGGAGTCTTTTCTCCAACTAGTCTGTGGATGCCTTGATTAATCCAAATAATTATGGCGTTGTCCAGTGTACCATGTAGATAAATGAAGGAGGTGCTTCGGTGGGTGCTCATGTTCGTAGTGGGAGTCCATTAGCTTTTGAATTGTCTGAATGAGTTTCTACCTCTTCCTCCATTGGTGGCGCTAGTGCGATTCTCAACCTTAGATCTACTGGAAAAAGAGTCAGAACCTTTTGTTCTGGCTATGCAGAGTTGCATCAATTCTGCACATTGTTGAGGGTTCTGGAGAACCTGCTCCATTTGTGCTCGCATGGCTTTCATATCCTGCTCAGTTTTCACTTCTGGTTCGTTGTGCGCATTTGATATCTGTGATTCTTCCAGTCCTTCTTATTGATGTGTCATGATTTCTTGGGCACCCTCACCCTTGGCTGGTGAGGTGGTTTGTTCGTTTCTATTGGGTTCTGACTCCTCTCTATCTCAGGCATCTTATTCTTGTTCTGAAGATTCAGGCTGTTGTTCCTGGGCATCTGGATTTGGATCATCCAGCGTCATGCTCGTCTCAGGGGCTTTGGTGTCGGGACCAGAAATTTTTGATCTTGGTTTGGGTAATTCTCTGGTTATTTGTGGGTTTCGTCACTCCACTATCTCTGGCGGATCGAGCTACATCAGTTCTGAGGTCATGGTATGATGTGGACCGGTAGTGATGAGGTTTATTCATTGAAGTGGTGATGGAGGGTGCTCAACAACGACTGTGGACAGAAGTGTTTCAGGCTCTGGGTCATCCTGAATATCAATGATAGTGGTGGTTGTGTTCATGGTGTGGGTTCGGGGAGCGGCATATGCAAGGGGTTGTGGGTTCAGGGGTTTGTTCAGCGAGACCCCAATTTTGGGCCTCTTCACCAATGGTTCAGTACCAAGCACAATGCCCAAGATCTAGTTAACCTATGCACCTGATAGCACAGCATCATCTGGTAGTTGTCGACAGGATGGTATTTTTGTTCGCTCTAGTTGTTGTATCTCTTCATCCCCCTCAGATTTTGTTTGTGTCAGAGTGTCTGGCTTCTTCTGCTCGAGGCCTGAACTTGGTCCTTCTCCTGGTTTGTTGTATTTCTTCTTTAGCATCTCTGCAGGTAAAATGTAATGCATTCCTAATTTACATTGGTCGTGTTTGACTCATGGCCATGACATGACTTCCTTATCGAAGGATTCTTCATCCAAATAGAACAGAAGCATCCGTGTGTGGAAATGTTCCTTACTGACATGTCTCGGCCAGGAAAATGTGTTGTGTTGGTTCATGCTGAAGGCGATATTCCTCATGTTACAGTTGAGGATATTTTGTGGGATGCGCAGCCGCTATGTTGTGTCTATCATACCATTATACCATTTGGAAAATGTTGTGTTGTTGAGTGTTTTTTTCTCTGAGTCTTGTTTGGACTACCATGGCTCAAAAATCTTCTCCATGTGCCCCTTATCTGGTATTGTGGGTGGTCTGCCTACAAGTGGCTTCCATTTGAGCATTGAAAATGCCAGAAGTAGGTATCCATAGGTGAAGTTTCCTCCCTTCTCTTGTGCTTCCTTGCAAGATATTAGTAGTTCCTCCAACAGGAAGCTACACCAGTTGAACACTGCTCCATTTGCGCAGAAGTCGGCGACTGATAATGCATCTAGAGTGCATTACCCCTTGTAGTAAGACCTCATAACCTTGTTGGCTATTATGTAGTAGCCAGTCTAGACTATCTTGGGCAGTATTGGTTCAATTACTATTGTGCGTCCTCCTCTCTTTGTGTTAAATTTCTCGTAAAGGCTAAGCTCGCCTTTCTTTTTCCCATGCTTCCCGGGACCCTGGAATCCATTCGACACATCATCTCCTTGGGAGGATAATATAGTAAGTTGTTGGATATCGTCAGCATGGATTGGATACTACTTATCCAACCATAGACTTCTTTCATGCACCCTGCTTATCAGAAATTTTGTGCAGCGTGCGATCTCTCCTGTGGTACCAAAGACTGGTAAGTCTCTCAAGTTCATGATGGTCGAGTTAAATAAGTTGATGAACTCTTCTTTCAGTACTACTTTCATTCCTCTGACTCCATATAGGACTATATCCCAAAAGACGTTTGTGTGCATCTATGGGAACAAGGCTAAATCTGTGAGGTCGAGGTCGAGGAGCTTAACTTGCTATACCTTCCCTTTGAGATCACCCATGATCTCGACCTGGGGGTCGCATGGCTCATCTGGTACCACTTCTTTAGTCATGGTGCTTCGGATTGTTGTGGCTCTCATCATTCACACTTCTATGACAGGTAAGTGCTAGGTTACATCTGCAGCTTTTACAATGGTCCTAACTAGTTCGCACTGCTGAGTTCGGAGATTGCTATGCTCTTTTTTAGAAACAATACATTCTCGATTGAGTTCTAAGAGCCTTATACTTGGCTTAAGGAATAATTTTTAGCAATAACCGTTACTCATCATGACCGTATGGATGCAATCCGGGTGTGAGTTGTCCGACGGGATGGTTTTAATCAAGGTAAATCCTATTGGTGATCTTGGTATTTATGTATTTCAGTGGAATAGGGACATGGCCGATTTGAGACCTTTCTATTTGACGGGTGGGAGTCCCGACGCGGTTCGATGGAATCTTGGCATGATGCATCTTTATGGCTTAACTGGCATCAAACGGGGTACTGGAATGGAAATAAAGGTTGTGACTTCATTGGGTTTGAGTGGCCTATGACTCATATTGGATTTGGATTTGTGGCCCCTCCGACTACAAAGGTTGTCCTCGTCGTCTTTAAAGACTGTCATTAATGGATTCTCTTATGCGTCAGGTCCTGTACTATTGGGTCGTTAGTTCTGTATCAACCAACACTTAGACAAAACAAGTGAACTATGTGTTATGGCGCAATATTGCACATATGGACTTTATTAACTGAACTTACAAAATTTAAGAAAGAAAACAAAACTCAAATATATCTATTGTACAAGCTCCTTCGAATTGGAGTGACTGTCCTTCTCTGTCAAGTTTGAGACAGGTAGGGCTTCAGGTGAGCTCCATTCATTCATCCCAGTCGTAGCACACAATCTAGTTGCGTGAGTCGGACTGCTCCTGAGGGTCGGATCTCTGCAACTATGAAGGGTCCCAACCAGTGCATACGTAACTTGCCAGGATACTTCTGGTATCAGTTGTCGTAGAGTAACACTTTGTCCCCTTCTGTAAATACCTTGGTATTAATGTGTCGGTCATGCCAAGATTTTTGTCTTGCGTTTTCCACGGACTAATGGAAGTCAGCTATAAATATGGTTTATTCGTGTTCTTGTAGCTCTGCAAGTCTCTGCGCTATTGATTCCCTTTCTGCCATACATGTGACTTGTGCAATATACAAGCTTGGAGTGATGAACTATGCAGGCACGAATGCCTCCCTCCCATAGACTAATTGAATTGGTGTATATCTATGGATTTTCTTTGTAGTTGTCCTGTAGGCCCAAAGGACAGCTGGAACTCTATCATCCCAGTCCTCCCATTTTGCGCAACAGACCTTTGTTAGTCCTCTTTCCAGGATTTTGTTGAAGGCTTTGACTATTCTGTTGGCTTGTGGGTGGTATGGACTACTCTTGTGATGCTGGATCAGAAATTATGTTTTAAGTGTTTCTATAGTGATGCTAATGAAATGATCTCCCTAATCGTTGGTTAGGCTCTTGGGACATCTGAACCGGGTAATGATATTCTCAAAAATGAACCTGGCAGCAATGTTTTTCGAACAGTCCTGTATCGCTGCTGCTTCTGCCCAACGAGTTAGGTAGTTAGTCAGGGTAATAATGTACCTGGTTTTTGAATGTTTGGTTGTGGGTTTGATTGGGCCAATGAAGTCAACTGCCCATTTCTCAAATGCTTGTAGATCTCTAACTGGTTGCAGTGGTAGTTCATCTCGTCATGATGACTTACCCACCCGTTGACAAACATCACACGATCTAGCGTATACTTTTGTGTCCTTGAATAGTGTGGCCCACCAAAGTCCTTCCTGTAGGACTTTTTGTGGCGTGGTCTTTCCTCCTACGTGGCCTCCTGCTATTCCACTATGGCATTCCCAGAGTATACCCTACATTTCATGATCCAGGATGCATCGTCTGAGAATGTTGTCTAGTCCTAGTTTATACAATTGTCTGGTGATCAGTTGGTACTCTGCTACTCTAACAACCATATGGCACTTATGGGTTGTGGAATATGTTTCAATACAAGCCCCTGTACTGAGAAAGATTACTATGTCCTCCAAATATTCCGATATGGCCTCAATCTTGAACAAATCTGCATCTGGGAGCTGGTCATCCACTACTATGCCACTTTCTTCTGACTCTAGCCAGGATAGATGGTCGGTTCTGATGTTGCATCATCCCGGATTGATGATGACTTGAAAATAAAATTCCTGAAACAACAACAACCATCTACAAATTATCCCTTCCAACACAAGTTTATTAACTAGGTATTTCAATGTGTAATGATTAGTGAAGAATTTGAAGTGAGATCCTAACAGATAATGTCTAAATTTCTGTAAAGCATAAATCATTGTTAAGCCTTCCCTTTCTATTGTTGTGTAGTTGCGTTCTGCTTGCGACAACTTTCGACTCACAAAATAGATAGGGTGATCCATAGCTCCATCTCCAGTTTGCATTAGGATAGCTCCTAAGGAAATTCTGGAAGCATCTACTTGGACGTGAAATTATTTCTCCTGGTTTGGGAATATCAGAATCGATGTTGTAATGAGTTTATCCTTAAGTGTCTCAAATGTTTTATCACATTGGGGAGTCCATTGGAATGTTTCATCCTTTTTCAGAAGGTTTTCCAGCGGCATAGTAATGTTGGCATTTCTTCGAATGAACCTGCGGTAGTAACCTGTGTGTCCTAGTGTGGAGCACAAATGTTTATCACTCTTAGGCGGTGTCATATTGACAATCACCGCAACTTTGGTTGGGTCTACCAATACTCCTTCTTGGTAGACTATGTGGCCCAATAGATTTCCATGTGGCACACAGAAGATACACTTTTTGAGATTTAATGAAATTTGCAACTCTGTGCATCTGTCAAACATTAGCCTGAGCATTGCTACATGTTTCTTAAGGAAGCTATATATTGTCCAAACATCCATATAGACTTTGATAAACTTGTGACTAAATTCTCTAAAGTCTTCTATCACAATCCTGGAGAAAACTACAGGGGCGTTCTTTAAACCAAATGGAATTACATTGTATGCAAAATATCCCATTATGTAATGAATGTAGTCTTTATTTTGTCTTCTTCAGCAATATTGACTTGATGGTATCCTGAAAAACCATCTGTAAATGAGTATGCTTCCTTCACCACAATGTGTTATATCACCTCATCAATAAAGGGTGTTGGGAAAGGGTCGTGCACACAGGCAGAGTTGAGGTTTTTGTAGTCTACATAGACTCTAATATCCTCAATGTCTTTCTTTCTTTGAATGACTATCGGGCTGACCCACTCCGATTCTTATACCAAAAAAATGACACCTTCTTCTAACATCTTATCAATCTCCTTCTTAAATTTCTCTTTTAATCTTGGGTTAAGATGGTATGGTCTATGTCTCAGAGTCTTGGATCTTGGTTTTAACTCAATCTTCATTTCTCCCATGACTCCTTTGATTCCTTTTAATTCTGAAAAAGTCTTTGGGAACAAATCCTCACATTCCCTCAGTAAACTCTATATGACCTGACTAGTTTTATCATCCCAGTAGTCTCCTACCATGGCTATCTTGGGTTTCTCTGCAGTCCCTATGTTGATTCTATGCAATTTCAATGGGTGGTTGTAGGAACTATCGGTCTGGTTGGGTATACTGTTCTAGATTTCTCTGCTCCCCTCTGTCTCTGATGGATAGTTTTCTCAGTCCTTCTAATTCATCTAGGCTTTCTGAATCTTTGCTAATCTGATAAAATTCTATAGGCTTGTCAATCAAGGGTAAGTGGAGTTTAGTCTGAAGTTCTTGGGTGTGCTTGGGACACACTACAAAGGTTGATCTCTCATTACCATTGGTTGTAAAAAGAAGTTCTTTAATCTTTTGCAGGGTTGGTTCAAGCTTGGGGTACTTACCTGGGAATGAGAAGTCTTTTCAAAATTTAGTTGCTAGTGTCTGCCAATCGATGGTCTGTCTTCTAGTTTATTCATGTATGAACCAAATGTTCAGGACTAGGACTAGATAATGGGGAAATACCTGAACCCAAAAGTGAGAGGGTATCTCCATAGCCTACCACTGTGTCTCGCATTGTTCAATGTGTATTTTAGGATCTAATTCTCCACTGAACGGTTGCGCGACTCGAAGATGTGTCTCCATCTGTTGCTCCTTATTCCAGATATTGTACTTGATAGCTTTCTTCACTTTGTCCCAAGTTCTGAGCATGACTTTATGAGTGGCCCACCATCTGGCGGGGTTATTTTGAAAGGATACATCTACTACTGAGATTCTTTGATCTTCTCTCACATTCTCTTCCATATTCTACAAAAAATTGTCTAGATCTGAAGTACCATCATATACTGGGTGTTATCTCACTTCAGTGTCAACCCATCTGGTCATTCTGACAGTTGCGCATCTTCTCGAGAATCTTTCATGCGACCCTCGTTGCCAACTATCAAAATCCAGTTCTGAATATTCGTCTGTTGACTATATACTTCTCCAGCTTACTAATCCATCAGCAATAGGGTTTATGTAATCATTTCATGTCCTCGATGTTACAGTGTACAACTAGTCTAGGTCTCCTTCCTCCATATTATTGTCTGTTGGTTCTGTGTACCTGGGTCCCACATATTGATCCAAGGGTTGAACTACCTTGATTCCCTCATCTTCAAAATTCATGGTATCTTTCTTTAAATTGATTACTGCATATATATCATAGGCCCAATCGATGCCAAGTAGCGCAAGGTAGGGGTCCTTGTCTCCCATGATCTCAATGACTTCAAAGTCAGCTATTGTTTTTACTCCTGCTACATTGATTTATGCGTTCTCCAATCTTCCTATAGGAAAGATGCAAAATTGTTTTTCCATTCTTAACTGAATTAGGGAATATGTCAGTCTCGGTTTTCCTAAGGCTTCCCAAGTCTTCTTAGGAAGAATGTTCACATCTAACCCTAGGTCCAACATAACGTCCTTAATTTTGAAGTCGTCTAGTTCGGCGACCAGTCGAAATTCTTTCTTAGTAAATTCTTTTCTTCATTGCACTCTCTGAGTACTCTTCTCAGGAAGATTGGCCCTTATCCTTTCTTCTGAAGGTTCCTCATTCCCTAAAACTAGGTACAACACATGGCACAACTTTTCTATTAGTTGGTCATTCCCTAGAATGTCAGATAATAATTGAAACCAAAGATCAACTATGTTCTGGGGTTGCTCAGACTATCTTGATATGGCTACATGGTTTCTGGGTGCAGGGGGTGAAGCAGGGACTTGCGTCATCTTAGGGTAAACAGTCAGTTGGGGGGGTTCTCTTGCATTTCATGATTAGGAATATTCTGGAATACTTCATAGGAATCATTAAAGAACAGCTTTTTCTTTAGGGGGTCATACCTGTCTCCCTTAGGTGTTTCTTTCTGGATCTGAGGTAGAGTATCAGCATCAGCTCTTGTCTTCGCTCCTCCTCGAGTAACAATATTAAGGTTGGGAAAATGTCCCTTGGAAATCCTCTTGATCTCTGAACTGATAAGGTTAGTTCTTCTTTGTCGTACTCTATCTTCCCACTTTGCAATTAGCTCTGGACAGTCTTCAGTTGCATGTATGTTGGTTCTACAGTGGAAGCACCATGGTTGCCTTGGATGAGGACAATCTATGGCCAAGTGGCCTTGTTCATCGCAGTTATAACATCTTCTTGGTCCTCGTCCCCCAGTTCTTCTTCCTCTAAAATATCCTCCAGCTCCACCTCCTCGACCTCTTTCTAGTCCGTGAGGGTTTTCATTCACCCTTAATGTTGTTCGATCTAATCTGTCTACAAGTGCGTCCAATGCTCTACATTGATTGGTACGATGCGTAGTGGATGCGTAGAACTCACAATTTACTGTGTTTGGTACTATCGAATACTTCTGCATGATGGGGCATTGTCTTGGCCCATGGCCATGGATTCAGAAGATTTCACAATATTCCACTCTTGGTGTTGCTTGGCCTCCTGGGAAAGCATGATATGGGGTAGGGTTGTGGAATGATGAATTCGTCGACACTTGCGCAACTCCTCCCGTGGATCCTGGTGAGGTTACCATCAGATTCTGAGGAGGTCCTAGTCCCCTCATTCTTGGACATTAATTCACTAGATGACCTTCCGTATAACATCCAATGCACCAAACCTATGGTCATCCTGGTCTGGATATCGTCAACTCCTAAATATTTTATGTCAGTGTCGATATATGCCCTTGTAGTTGCACCAGATTTTCATCTACTGGGGGTTGGGTTATTCTTGGACTCCTGGGGTATCCCTCCATGGATTCAATCATCATCGATTGTTCCAAGGCATCTGTTAAGGTGGCTATCCATTGTTGCATTAGCAGAATCGGATTCAGAGGTAATAGCCCCTGAATGTACCACTCCCTTTGATGTTCTTCATGTATTGGATGTCCTAACCTACCTATGGAATATTTAAACTTTTGGGTGTACTCCCATGTTGATTCTCCTTCCCTCTGTTGGATCTCGCACACCTCAGACGGAGCTTGTTGTTTTGACTAGCGTAGTTTGAATTCTGCTATAAACCTTGTTTGTACCTGGACAAGTGTGAAAGATTGACCTTGCGTCCCTGGAACTCCTGGTTCAATGATCTTCATGTACCATTTGAGAGCACAAACTCTCAAGGTAGTCTGGAACTCGACCAGCTTATTCACATCTGGGGTTCCTCTGGATCTCCATATCGCTTTGCACAGGAACTAGTGTTGTTCAACGTCTTTGTCTCCCTTGCCCCAAAATTTTGGGTATCGAGAAATCAAACCTCCCGCATGGTTGGCCATTGTTGTTCCTATTATTCGTATCAATATGAACCCTAACGATCCCACTTGTGATCTATCGGGAGATCCCAATATCCTCCATGTACCCACAACTCCTGGTTGTGACTGACTAACTAATTGTATTCGAACAGAATTAGCATGAGAAGGTAGTATCAAACTTACTGCTAAAATAAAAGGAACTTGGGGTATGGATGATTTGGGGCTAGCGCCATTGGATTCAAGGAATTTTTCTTTCATTTGGGGGGTCTCGTTAGCTTCCACTAGGATGATCTCTTTGGCTGAATTCTCGATCTCTCCTGTTATCGGGGCTTAATCTTCTCTTTCTCCTCCACGATTCATGTCGACTTCCTCCTCTCTTTCCTCTGCGCTTTCTCCTTCTCATCCCACTTCCTGGGGATTTCTTTCTCTCCTCACTTCTCTCTCGTTTAATCTTTGACTGTGCAGTCATTCATGTCTTCTCATCCTCTGCAGTTATTCCATCTGTATTTCCTCTACTTCTCCCACTCCGCCTTCTTTCCTCAACTTTTCAGACTGTCTTATGGCTTTCTTGATCTTGTCACACCACCACTTCTCAACTATGAAGGCTCTCTTCAAGGCTTTCTCATCTCTTGAATCCATTTGTTCTTGTTTCCCCCCCATTTGTCAAAGAACCCTTCCCCTCTCTCATGCCATGACTCCCACCCTGTCTTGCCCTACCCCAAGCGAGGGTGTTTACACTTCCATATCGGTCGGGGACATAATCAACATCCCTTCCTCCATCAAGAAAACCTTAATCCACAGGGGTATTTCTCTCAATAGTCTTCCCCTTGCACCTTTCTTGAAAATGTCCTTTGCCCACAAAAAAGACTAGTGGTTCTCAGCTGCAAATTCGATTATGTATCCCTCTACCATGGTACTAACCCAGAAATCCATCGCTCGTGTAACTAGGCAATCCAGCCTCTGGAGTGCTGCTAAATTTTCAATATCCCATGCACAGATCTTCTTGGTCCGTCACTGGAACTATAAAGATTCTTGGAGAATCTTTATCCAGTGAAAGAATTCTTCTGAGAATTTAACCCATAAAATCTCATACTGGTCGCTCAAAATTTCTAAGTAAAATATTGCTTCACGAGTGTTTTCCAATGATTTTCTCCTTAGTTATGCTTCTTTCCATATGAAGGCGTTGTTGATCACTCAACACACCCTAAAAGTATATGTTCATTTTTTACTTTTGGGTACCACTTGATCCTTTACACTGTCTATTTTTCCTTCAGTATCAAACTGATACTTGCACCTTTTTTTTTTATGTTCATGTTTGAATTTTCCAAAGCCTGCCTGAACATACAATAAAGAATCATCTTAATTGTTAAAGGGTCCTTAACAAGATACTTAAGGAATCGACACACTAAATCTTTCCCCGACGCGCTTAGGAGTTCAGCATCAGTAAACGTTAAAGGAGATAAAAATTGTTTCATAAGTTTAAAATAGCCAAACACCGATATTCATTGGCGTCGGCAGATGAAAGTCTTTCTTTTTACAATTGAACTTTGGCAGAGGTATCGCTGAAGACCGACCCGTTTGGCTTCGGCAAGAATATGAAAAGGTAAGCGTCGTTGTTTCCCCTTGACCAAGTTTTTGGAGATCCTTGGTCAAGTTTGACCTATTTTGGGACTTCGACAACCTGTCGAAGACGGAGCACAAGACGAAGAAGAGATCGTGGGTTCTATGCCCCTTTTTGGGTTCTCGGCCCCTTTTTGGGTCCTTTTTTGGATTTGGGAATATGTAATGGGTATGGGATGTCGGCCCATGGGTTTACCCATGTTTAGGCCTATTTTGTAAAGTATAAATAGATGTCTAAGCAATGTAAGAAGCGACATCTATGTAATGTATGGCATATAAGCTAAGTGATAAGTGCAAGTTTGTTTTGTAGATGCTCTATGCATATTGTGAGAAAAGGTATAGCTAAGTGCAAGTGGTTGTAACAGACTATGAAAGGCTTTGTGTTAGACCTAGCTCGGGGAAGGAGGATCTAGCGAGGTGCGCGCAGATCTCCTGTCCTATGCGGAGTAGGGTTTTCATGGCTCTATGCATGTAGATGACTGATTGAAGCTAATAAAGAAGAAGATTTGGTGGATGTAGCCCCAGGGTGGGGGTGAACCATGTAAATACTGTGTTATTCTACTCTGTGCGAAGTTCTAATGTATTTATGTGTTATTTGCTAAGTGCTTGAAATAGATAGATAGATAGATTTGTTTATGCTTTGTGATTATGATGAATCTGGATGTTAGATCTGATGTAGGTGAATGTGTTTAGTGCTTGAATCTTCCAGATCTAATCCATTCCTTTATGCTAAGTGCTTAAATACATTAGATCTGGGTGAATTTTGTGATGCCTTGTTTTATCTACGAAGTAGATATTGGTTAAATAATGATGAACTAATGGTGCTAAGTGCTCTATTAAGTATTATAATCACATATATGTGTCCTTGCTAAGGTTGCAAACACCTGAGTCCTGAAACCACCCCTACCTCTACCTCGGGTGAGACTTCATCTGC
Source organism: Picea engelmannii (assembly GCA_009831015.1). Lineage (NCBI taxonomy): Eukaryota > Viridiplantae > Streptophyta > Pinopsida > Pinales > Pinaceae > Picea > Picea engelmannii. The sequence continues at coordinate 122,675 of ML777582.1, read as the reverse complement.
TTCGTAGGTGTTGCCAAAAGGACCGGTAGTTAGGGTTTTGTTGGTGTGTTGTTGTAGCATTGAACCCTGGGTCTTCCCCTGTGCCAACAAATGATTCTGTTGTCGGGACCTAAAAGTGTGATTGCTACGAACTGAGGAAGAAGAAGCTTTGTGCAAAGATCCAACCTGAAATTGTGAAAGCTCTGTGCATAGATCTTTTTCTCTAGTGCGCAGTACTCTACTTAGTTTGACAAGCTCTATGCTAAGGAAAAGAAATCTAATCTGAAGAAAATAGGTAAGATCTGAAAGCTTTGTGCTCTAAGAAAGGAAAAAGTGAGACTTTTTAATTAAAAGAGGTAAGATCTGAAAGCTCTGTGCTCCGATAAAGGTAAGAATATTGAAAAGTTATAGATATGAAAGCTTTGTGCTCTATAGAAGTAAGAAAAGTGGAAATTTTTGTTTTAACGGTGTGGATCTAGGTATGATTGTTAGATTCTATCCTAGCTTGAAAACTAGTGTATTAATAGGTGAAAGAATATTTGATATGAGTAGATCTGATAAGAATAGTGAAAAATATGTTATACCTATGCATAGAAAGAATGTTTGGACTAATAAGTGTATGTAGGACCCTAGAAAGAAATTTTTGTAGGTTAGCTACCATGATCCTAGAGCGCAGTACAGGAAAGGTTGGGGATCATTTAAAAGAAAGATAGGATTAACCCTCTGTTACAATTGCAGAAGACCGAGACATATTGCTAAGGAATGCCCTGGGAGAAGACCTAGTTGTCTTTTTTGTAAATCTATGGACCATGAAGTATTGGATTGCCCTAGAATGATTGCTAATATTGAAGAAATGAACATGAGACAAGAAAACCCTAAGGCAGATCCAGGAACTAAGATTATGACAGAATCCTAGAAAGAATCATAAAAAATATTGCTATAGATGAAAGAAACCCTGGATGACCACTGACATGTCAGATTGTCAGAGATGTTCAAAGAAAAAGAATGCCTTGAAGAAAGAATAGGAGACTTTGACATTGGATGTGTTCTAGATGAGGAAAAATAAGTGAATATAATGACAGAGAGAACCTGGGAAGCTATAGGGAGGCTTGCTATGATTCCTTCATTAGGAGGAATAGGACTATTCAAAGGAAAGTTGATAAACCTATGTGGAAAGCTCACTCAGATACCTATGAATTCCAATGGAACTTCGATAGAAGAAGATTTTGAGATTATTAAATTTATTGATAATAGTGCCCCATTTACCATGCTACTAGGAAAACCTTGGATTGAAAGAGATCAGGCTAGAAGGCAAGAACAAAAAGAAGTTTTAGAACAACATAAGCAAGAGTTAAAAGAATTCATGACTAGAAGGATTGCACACTTGATTGAAGAACAGAAGAACAGATCGAAGCTATTTAACACCAGAGACCCGGATGTCAAAGTTACAAGAACACTAGAAGACCCACAGAAGATTGAAGTACCTATTCCAAATAAAAAAGAAGGATCACCCTTGAATCTTAGGAAAGAATCTCGATAGCGTGAAGTGACTATGCCAAAAGAAGGTAAGAATCAGAACGAAAAAAGGCATACCGAGACAAAGCTCACTGGGAAGAAGGCTAGAAAGCTAAGTACGAAGAGAGATAAGATTGACAGGTTGAAGAAGGTTCCAGAGGAAACCTTGCCGAAGGATAATTTGCAGAATTGGAGCTTCACTGAGATATCAGAACAACATCACATGGCACTTCACCATGGCTAAGCAATATAGCCGTTGGGGACATTATAACCATTATAGCAATGCTTCGAATGGGTACAAAGACATTTATGGATAGACATCTCACCATCCGACCATTGGGACCATGCCATAATGAACAGAACAGAGTTAATGAAGGCTTCATACCCATTGCAAGCAACCCATTGTCGAGTTACCTATTTATCCAATCGCGCCATGCACCGAGAACACTTTTGCCAACTGAGAGTTTGAACCTGCAGACTAAGTTGATTTTGCACAGTGACCATCGTGCTCTTTCTCTCTATCCCATTACTGTGTCTAAGTTACTCCCCAAACCCGAGATTGTTAACACTGAGTGTGTATGTCAAACAAGTTGAGCGTTATAGAGAAAGTTGTTGAAGAAGTTCTAATCGACCTCATGACTGAAAGATTCATGTCAATGTCTACAAGTGTACAAGCATAATCGACAAGAAGATTGCCAGCCTCTTTGTCCACTGCTCACGAAGTCAGACCATCTCGACCATCGGATGAAAAGCGAACCAAGCACAGAGATGATCTAGCGAATGCAAAATTGATCCCAACCATATTACCAGCCTATATACCACCTCTGAGTGGTGCAGTAAATTGAGACAGTGTGCCCAGAGACTTCGAATACACCTTGGTTACGGTGTACCTCCTAAAGGGGATACACGTAGTTCGAGTAGACCAAGATAAGATTGCAGCATTGAAGTTTAGTGACTTCAACCTTGGAGATCACAAAGTCTATAACATGCTCACCCCACATAAGTACCTGACCAGAAATAAGGGGAAGAATTCGAAGATAATCCCCCAGTCGTGGACTATGAACCTCACACAGTCCACCCTACTGAATGTCATGAAGATTCCCCACTTCTGAAGACATCAGGAGGTGAATGCCTATGTCAAGCTACTGCTTTATTTTTACCATGGAGGCTATTTGTGGATAAACTGTCATATAATAGTTAATCTGACACTGATCAATCGAATCACAGGGTTGAGTATGCAAGGAATTGATCCTCCAGAGTTTTACCCTAGAAAAACCATGGACCGCGCTCTAGCACAAAAGATCAAGGACACTTATGGTGATGTCAAGAAGGGCACATGAGGATACAAGGTAGCTTCTACCCAAAGTGGCACAGTACACCTCGCCTGTCAGTTGATTGCAGGGAAGTTAGTATGAAAGAACCAACCTACCCAAGTCATTGGTTTTGTAGTCGACCTCGCGGGGAAGTGCGCGGAAGGCCTTCAAATGAACTAGGTGAAGTACCTAGTGCACCAGTTGGAACTCAACTGCATAGAAGCACAAGATCAGGGATATGAATTTCATTTCAGCTGGCTCTTGATACTTAAATATTTTACTGCTTGGGAGATGCCGGAAGGTACGACCTTCTCGAACATCAAGCCATTTGAACCACTGGCCGTGAAGTTCAGTACACTATGGTATTCAAGTGATATGAATAAAAAGTGGTATTCAAATGTTGTTTTCCATACCTACTACAATCAGCTGAACATAGTTGTACACTCCAAGCCTTGCATGACTCTGGAAACTCTACATTGGTTCAAGCCTTTGATGAAGTCCAACACAGATTGACATTTTATTTACATCACAGCACATGCCAACGAACACAACCAACAGCTTCAATCCTACTATAAGATGACAGAGGAGGACTTGGAGGAGATCACAAAGGACTGGTCAGTGGACCTCCTTATTCCAGTAGACCCTATGGAGATATCTAACATTGACATCCTAGAAACAGTGCAGGACACACCCGGACCTAGCAGGACAAAGAAGACCGAGGAGGTCCAAGAATTAGACAGCGCATCCATGAAAACGACTTCCATATCACCAGAGAAAGGAGGTGATGGCGAAGAGTTATGTGAAAAAGAATTTGAACAGAAGCAAGGAGATGAGGTTGATTCCCTAAAGAAGAGGAAATGTTCACCTCTGAAACCTTCCTCCTAGAAGAAATCGAAGGCCACCATGACCAAGATGTAGACCGTCCTCACCTCCGATGACTTCGACTTCCTCATAGTAGCCCTGCAAGATGCTTCGCTGGAAATTGCAGAGAAACAAGAAGAAAATAAAGAGGAGATATATGATCAAATTAAGATAGGACTCCAAGGGGTACAGCAGGACCTATAGTCCAGTCGTGCAGTCTCCACTACACCAAGAGAACCAAAATTGGGAGATGAGCTAGCTCAACTCCACCGCCTAGCCGATACAGTCGAAGCTCGCCTTCGATGAGCACAGGAAGAAATAGATAAATCCACTCAGGCTTTGACAAAAGTATAAGGAGTACTCGTCGAACAATGCAATGCTACAGAACAAGAAAAGATTGCTCTCCAAGTGAAGTTTGATGAAGAAAAAGCACATCTACAGCAAGAAAAGGAACAGTTGCTCGCAGAGCAACTCGAAGTAAAAGAAGCGGTCAACAGAGCACTTCTCTCTGTGACAATCTTAGAAATCAAGGTAGAAGACCGAGTCACACAACAGGTGAACTAGGTCACAGAAACCATCCAGTATCTACAGCAACGCATAGAAAATTTGGAGCTACGCATTGTACTTGAGACCCCACAAGATGTAACAGACCAAAGAGAAGAAATTGCCCGGAGCGCAATTGAAAGGCTAAAGGCTCTTAGCCTGGAATGTAAGAAACTCACCGATCGTAATGCCTAGACCTATGAACATCTCATGGAGAACCTGGAACTGAAGGTACTGGAGTCCCAGCTCCAAAAGGTGAAGTATCAAGCTGAAACAATATAGGCATAGCTAAAGTCCCTATCAGTTGTCGAAAGAATGAAGCGCTCCTATGAGCAACACACTACACAACAGCAAATCCATACTATCTAGAGCAGAGTTATGGAGGTAACTCAGAAACTCCAACCCGTACAAGAAAAGGCCTATCAATTGTTTACAGAGGTAGAAGGCCAAGGAGCAGAGCTAGAGCAGGTTGTCACTACAGTTAGACAGCGTCTAGAGGTACCTATCAATGATGCAATCATCCAAGAGTTTGTTGAATAGGAAGCCATAGCATAGCAGCAAGTCAAAGCAGCTCGAGCCAAGCCCGAGGCATTTGAAGCAGAACTAGTCAGACCAGAGTGACTCGAGACAAGTCACAGGTGAGTGTTGGGGGGTTGTTGGAACTTGAGCAAGTTTTGGGAGATCCTTGGTCAAGTTTGACCTATTTTGGGACTTTGACGGCCTGTCGAAGATGGAGCGCAAGACGAAGCACAGATTGCGGGATCTTGGCCCCTTTTTGGGTCCTTTTTGGGTCCTTTTTGGGATTTGGGAATATGTAATGGGTATGGGATGTTGGCCCATGGGTTTACCCATGTTTAGGCCTATTTTGTAAAGTATAAATAGATTCCTAAGAAATGTAAGAAGGGGAATCTATGTGATGTATGTCCGATAATCTAAGTGCTAAGTGCAAGTTTAGTTTGTAGATGCTCTATGCATATTGTGAGAAACGGTAGAGCTAAGTGAAAGTGGTTGTAAGAGACTGTGAAAGGATTTATGCTAGACCTAGCAAGGGGAAGGAGGATCTAGCGAGTTGCGTGAAGATCACCTGTCCTATGTGGAGTAGGGTTTTCATGGCTCTGTGCATGTAGATGACTGATTGAAGCTAATAAAGAAGAAGAGTTGGTGGATGTAGCCCCAAGGTGGGGGTGAACCACGTAAATATTGTGTTATTCTTCAATGTACGATGTTCTAGTATTTATGTGTTATTTTCTAAGTGATTGATATAGATAGATAGATAGATTTGTTTATGCTTTGTGCTTATAATGAATCTAGATGTTAGATCTAATGTAGGTGAATGTGCTTAGTGCTTGAATCTACCAGATTTGATCCATTCCTTTATGCTAAGTGCTTAAATACATTAGATCTGGCTGAATGTTGTGATGCCCTATTTTATCTACGAAGTAGATATTGGTTAAATAATGATGAACTAACGGTGCTAAGTTCTCTATTAAGTATTATAATCACAGATCTGTGTCCCATCTAAGGTTGCACACACCTGAGTCCTACAACCACCCCTGCCTCTACCTCGGGTGAGACTTCATCTACTTCACAGGTGTTACCGAAAGGACCGGTAGTTAGTGTTGTTTTAGTGCGTTGTTGTAGCGTTAAACCCTGGGTCTGCCCCTATGCCAACAATCATGCAAAGGGAAGAGCAGTATCGCCGATTATCGATACCCGACATGATTTCATCGTCAGAGAGTTATAAAATAAAATACACATTAATTTTACATTTTAAAGTGTCGATCCCCAACCTCCATGCCAGAGAGATATGACGTGATGAAACGTTTTACCCATGGATCTGTTTTAAACACTGCAGATTTTAATTGGGCCTCAGTGGCAAGTTTGGTTCCTACTATTGAGTGAAGGGATTTAGGACCCATAAACAGAATTGGTGATAGAAGGAGGGCCTGAGAATGAATGGTTGAATATATATTTTATCTATCATTTCAAACAGCCTACAGATTTGTGATAGCCCACATGCATGGCTATTCCGTCACAAGATATCCCACACACGTTGAGTATTCCTGAAACAGATAACTCACCCCAGCCCGAGGAAGAACCTTTTCACCCTGAAATACCTTACACCCTTCCTCACGAGGAAGTGAATCAATTCAGGAGAATCACTAGACCCTACGCTTGGCAGATCGGTGTGTTTTCCTTAGCTCCCATCCTCCCTCTAAGAAAACAACAAATCATACCAGTGGTTAGCACTCCCGACGACGTTTATAGATTTCACAATTACCAAAATCCAAAGACCTCTCGATCTGATACCTGAAACACCAGTCGTTGACGTCTCCAAGGCAAATTAATTTTCAAAAGAAGAAGAGTTCGACTCAAATTCTGAAGATATGGAAGATAATAATAACCATGAGGAAGAAAGGAAAATACCACTTTAGAACAATCAGCCTTGGTTGGCCGAAGACGTCGTGGCCATCCCTGGATGAGGACATAATCTTCCCCGACATCCAGAGAAACTGCTTCCTAAGTACGACCCCGAAACTTCGGGATTACCTGAAGATCATATCAAGAATTTCATACTCATGATCAGACTTATGAATTTTCAATATGAAGACATAGTCTGCAAAATATTCCCCTACACGTTTGAAAATTCATCTTCCATGTGGTATTTCAACTTGCCAATAGGATCGATAACTAGCTGGACTAAGTTCCAGAAAGATTTTTTAGATAAATCTGCAGAGGAAACTACTACAAGAGCTCTGATGGCTGAGTTGTTCGCAGCCACCATGAGTCCGAAAGAGAGGGTCAAAGATTTCAATCAGATATTCATGACCATCTTAAACAAATTCCAGCCCGCAGAAAAACCAACCCAAGAGCTGCAAATTGAGGTTTATGCCAACGTGCTCCAAGCTTCTATTTCTATGTTTGTAAAAAGAGTCGCTAAGAAAACCCTAGCGGAAAATTTTGAGGAGGCCAAGACAATAGAATTCCAGATGAAAGGATGTAAAGAGGGTCGGGTCTCCTTAGTGAAAAAAGAAAGCCAGCCCCTCCCAGGAGAGGACTCCTTCTGACTAGACCTCTGGGAAAACTGATTGAACAAACTCCTGACAAAGGTAATGGTGATATTGAAGATCTACAATGCATGGTTAAGAAATTATCAAACGAAATCATAGACATGAAGAGAAATGCATGGGAGGGAAACCAAGGCCAAAGGCCCTATAAGCCTTTCTTTAAAAGAAACTCCCCTTTCAAAGCAATTGAACCGCCCCCCGCTAACTTAAATATCGATCTAGGGAATGTTGCATCTGATTCTTTCTGTACTTATCATCGAGAAAACCACTTTGAAAGAGACTGCCCTCAATGGGAACATGCCATGAATTTGATGGCCAATTATTTTCTAGATGAAGTCTCCCTAGCCGAACAGCCAAGCAGTTCGGTTATGAATATGGCTGACCAGGAAGAAGTTGACCCACCACAAGATACAGCCATGTTGATATGGGATCCCGACCTGATCATGCCTTCCGACGATCTTTTTGAGTCTCGGGAACAACTCGTGGAAGTTTCGGCGATACAGACGTACAGTAAGGGTCCGCCTGGATCGAAGTAAGTTAAATCTCGACCACCTAAAAATGTATTTTGCTCTCAGTAAAAATCCTATAAGCATTCATACCCAAGAGTCACCCAAACTATATTACAACATGGTCGAATATTTGAAGAAGCTAAAGGCCAATATTTTAGTTATGGACATATGCAAGATCCCTCAGCAGAAAGACTTTCTGTTACAGGCCTTGAGCTTTACGGAAAACCAGACGACGGGAAATTTCCCAGAAAGGAGTTTGACCCACACAGATCTAGTGGGAAAACCAATTGTGAATACCTATTTGGGAAATAGATAGGAAAAACCTTTTGTTCCCCCATTCCTCCTAACATTTGAAATCTTCAATAGCAACCTTCACAATTGTCTGGTAGATTATGGACCATCCTCCAATGTCATTCCCTTGTTTGTTTGCAAGAAATTGAATGTCTAAAGGTTAAGCTTTCTGTGGTGAGAGTTATGTTCAGAATTAATCGAAGGAACCACAGTATTGTCTTTTATTTGTCAATGTTTCGGATCCACAGTAGGATCCATCTTCAGGACATAATAGCCTGAGGGAAAATGCAAGAGAGGAACCTATATTAATACTACTTGGTTGAGTGTAGGAAACCTAGAGAGTCGGCTCAGTGAAAATCTTAGGGTTTATTAAATGATTTTCATATTAATTAGTTAGAAACAAGTTTATTTTTAATTTTTAATTTTATAATTTAATTAGTATAATAATGTTATAAGCTAGTATTTTAGGTTAATTAAAGGTATGATTTTAATTATATTAGAGGTAATCTTAATAATATTATTATTTCTAGTTTAGTTTAATTTAGAATTAAATAATAATAAATATTATCTTAAAGAAATAATTTTACCTTTAAAAACTATGTTGTAGGCTGGTTATTAGTTGAAAAGAGGATTGAATTATCTTATTTGAGGTAATATTATTATTGTTAAGGATTTCTTACTATTTAGGGTTTAGTTTTTAGAATTAATTTAGTGGTAAACCCTGGAAACTGTAAGATTTGTCAAATAAGCGCTAGGAAGGAGAAAAGAGCAGCGGTCCCACTCCAACCTGTTATTGTCTCTCAGACTTTCGAGCAGTGGGGGTTGGATATCATAGTAGAAATCACACCTAGCTCCTCGTAACTGCACAAGTACATTCTTACTGCCACTGACTATTTCACGAGATGGAAAGAGGCCATTCCTCTGACTCATGTGAACTAGAAGGTGGTTATCCAATTCATAGAGCAACAGTTGATCACGAGGTTCGGTGTCCCTTCTGTTCTGGTCTTCGATAAGGCAGCTTACTTTTCTTCAACCCTATTGATAGGGTTTTCTCTCGACAAAGGAATCATAATTAAGTACTCCACAAATTACTATCCCCAGGGAAATGGCGTGGCTGAATCGACTAATAAAAAAATAGTAAGGATATTAAAGAAGATGGTGATGGATAACTAAAGAAATTGGCATAATCTACTCTATAATGCTCTATGGGCTGATAGGGTCACACCTAAGGAAGCCTTAGGAAATTCCCCATACTTTCTGGTCTATGGGAAAGAAGTCATCCTCCCAAATGGACTCTACCTCCTGTCTCTTTAATTGGCCCAAGATTCCAACGAAGAACCCTCATTGGCCATAAAACAAAGGATTAACACTCTGCTCATGCTAGAAGAAGAGAAAGAAAAGGATAAGTAGAAATTCCTAGCTCACCAACAGATAGTCAAAACATGGTTCGATAAGCATAAGTCTAAAGAAAAGAATTTTGAAGTAGGAGACTTAGTCCTGAAGTTGGACAGAGCAAATGAACCTAAAGGGAAACATTCTAAGTTTCAGATTCTATGGCTTGGACCCTTCCAGGTAGTTGAGAAAATCAAGGTGGGCACTTATCGATTGAAAAGTCTAAGGGGAGAACCTAATGCCCTCCCAGTAAATGGTCAAGCCCTAAAACAATACTTCCAATAAAAAATTATAAATAAATAAATAAATAAAACCGGGTCATGAGTCAAGGTCAAAGGAAACAAAGGAGGAACAAAGATTCTTCTTTTTCCCAGTGAATCACCATTTGTTGAGCACTCAACACACCCTAAAAGTCTATGTTCATTTTTTACTTTTGGGTACCACTTGATCCTTTACACTGTTTGTTTTGCCTTCAATATGAAACCGATACTTGCACTTTTTTTTTATGTTCATGTTTGACTTTTCTAAAGCCTGCCTAAACATACAATAAAGAATTATCTTAATCATTAAAGGGTCCTTAACAAGCTACTTAAGGAATTGGCACACTAAATATTTCCCCAACGCACTTAGGAGTTCAGCATCGGTAAACGTTAAAGGTGATGAAAATCATTTGAGAAGTTTAAAATATCCGAACACCAATCTTCATCGACGTTGGCAAATGAAAGTCTTTATTTTTATGATTGAACTTTGGCAGAAGTATCGCCGAAGACTGACCCGTTCGTCTTTGACAGGAAAGCGAAAAGGTAAGCATCGGGAAAAGGGAAGAGCAGTATCGCCGATTGCCGACACTCAACACGATTTCAGCGTTGGAGAGTTACAAAATAAAATACACATTAATTTTACATTTTAAAGTGTCGATCCCCGACCTCCACGCTAGAGATATACGACGTGATTAGATGTTTTACCCACGGATCCATTAGGTACGACGCATTTAAAGTATGAATAATATTGTGGATCGTGCATTAGTTGCTAATCCATGTGCGAATCAAAGGAATCCATTTTAGCTTGCCGATACAATGTATCTGCCTCCATGCCTCCATCATCAACCAATTAGGATTTAATTGCGGAGAAACGACAATAGTTTATTTTGAATTGCATTTATTAGTCGTATTAACTAGTTGATACGACGGATAGAGTCTCTCCAGTTATATGTTGTCGAAGTCATTGTGTGTGACCCTATTTCGCACGGCAAAGATTTCAGAACAAACAGACGAGCAAGGCTAACAATCTGGAGAGGTCGAGCAAAGTTCAATGAGTATTAGACAACTATCTTAGCAAGAATTACAGGTATGTACACACTTATGATGTTTTACACTTCATTTTTATGTTCACAACCCAATGCTTCTCTGTACACATGTTTAAGGGTTGTTTTAATTGCAGGAACAATGCCCCCGAAGAAACCCTCCACCAGGAAATCCCCAAGAGTGCCAAAGCCGCAAGAACCAGAAGTAGGAGAGGGCTCCTCCCCAGCAGTTGTGAGACAATTAGAATTTTCCCCAAAACCAGTGCATGTCATAAAGATAGCTTCCAAGAAGGTCTTCGTCCAACCTTTGGCCTTCGGAGACACAGAGGCAAACATTGGAGCCAAAACAACATTCCCTCGCTAGGAAGAATTATTTAAGAAAATCAAGAAAGAAGAACCCCTTGAGTATACCCCAAACAGCGATCTTGATACAAGGAAGCTCGATGATGATGTCCTCCCAAACATCCGTAGGTATTATTTACACATGGTCGCAAGAATAACTTCGGTGTTTCCTTGCATCGAGCTCCTAAAGTGGCTCATTGACCACACCAACGTGCATAAATTTTTAATAAATGATGATAATGGTGGATGCGTCGGGGTTTTATTGCCATTAGAGGTTGAGAGTTACTACAAAAAATTCACGAACTGGACTGTCATCTAGTACCCAATGGCCAATCTAAGGGAACCATACATATACTTGATGGCTCTTCTCTACAGGTTGCATGGGGAGAAATATTTCTCTCGGTTTTTAGAGGCTTGGATGCCCCTAGCTTCTACGGTGGCCATTTCATACACAGGTTTCAATTTGGGTGCCATCATCTCCAAACAGCTGAGCACCTGCATAAGACAAGCCCAGACGCCAAAAGAGGGGGAAAACCTCTCCTTCTACATGGCCTCGTATCTGTTAGACATCATCTGCACCAAGAACATTTTCTTTGGAATGAACTTGAACTGGCACTCCTCGGAGCTCTCAGTCCATGTATACCTATGCCCTTATGGGATAACAGGTACAAAAAAATCCTATTGATCCAAGTGGATATTGGTGGCCACCCACCTATTCCACTTGAAACCCCACCATTGCTTCTTTCAATTTTTCAGTTTTTGACAGTTTACTATTTTTAGCAGTTTTTTCGGGTCCTGAACTTCCAGGGCCATTTTGAGGCCCTAAACGATGTTTTTTGAGTATATTTCTGTCGCAAAATAACATCTAACGATGCTATTTTTTCTTGAGCATTGTAGGCCTCGGATAGATCTTTCCAATGAGCTATCATACGCCTAAAACAGAGATCATATGCAAAAGTTACAACCCCGGGAAGTTGATGCACCAACTTACCGAAACGGGGCCCACATGACTTTTGGCGCTTCATCTCCCAGGGTTAGGTTTTGGGATGTTTAGGACTTTTGGCATTCTTGTTTATTGTAAAAGGGCCTTCAGAGCCTCATTGTAATCATCTTCTCATGGATGCGAGTAGCAGCCACATCTCTTCTCAGAGATAAGCTACCAGCGCCCTAGCTAGTTTATTGTCATTATGTCTGTAAGCATATTTCAGTCATTTGTTATTAATGAAATGAAGTCTTATTTCCGCTGCGTCTCTATGTTTATGTGTATTTCTGCATTTCATTGTGTTCCTACATAAATCCGGATCAGTGGTATCAGAGTGGTCTGCTCATTCTCGATCCTTCTTTGCATGTCCCCAACGAGATCAGGGTATAAGGAGTTGGGACTCGATCTGGTTGAACCTTTGCGAGATTAGCCTCGCAAACCCCGACGATTGCCTATGGGGGAAGAAAAGAAATATGAGGGAGCAGGAGATCCTATCAAAATGTTGCTCGAGGAGGCCCTCGAGAAACAAAGGAACGCGATGATGGAAAACTTTGCCCAGATTCTTCAACGGATTTTGACTGGCGGTGCATCGACATCCAGAAGCCACTCTAGAGGTGCCACTCCTTTTAAGGTACAAGTAAAATTTGACATTCCCATATTTGATGGCCAAATAGATGCAGATGCCGTAGATAGATGGTTGAATCTGTTAGAAGGATATTTCTCGGTTCATGAGTTTTCCGATCGAGAAAAGATT
>ML777582.1:37596-72390 GCA_009831015.1 Picea engelmannii | reverse complement strand
GAGCCATGCATGGCCGAGAGTTCGCCAACTACCCTAGCTCCTTCTAGCCTATAAAAGGAGGGGTAGGGGTACTATTCAAAGGAGGAAAATCATAGCAAAGAAACTCTGCCAAATTGCCAAGCCAGTTTTGTCCCAACCCTTTATCCTTGCCTCAAGCTTTAGGAGGAATTCATGCAGCAGCAGTTGAAGGACAAAAAAGAAGAGGAAGAGCCCAGGATCAGGATCGTGGAACAGTGACCGGCCTCAGAAATCATTGTAAGTTGGCTTATATTGAAGTTAATGAAAAAGATACTTTTCCCGTCCCGCATACATGAGTCTCATCTATGTAATTTGATTTATGTTTTATCTCTAACCCTATAATAGATCAGTAGCATGCATGCATAGTCTTGTCGTGATTGCAGGGAAGCTTTTGGAAGGAGTAGCAACAGCAAGGGGATAAGAAGCTCAACGGAGGATCTACTTCAGCCGTCCGGAAAAAGGTTGGTTTATTCTTCTCTTGTATGCATGTGAAGAAAGGGGTTTCAGATTCGGGTAGAAGGTTAAAAGTTAAGTCTTGAGGGTCATGATCTGCATATAAGCTTAGAGCCCTAGCTTATTAGTCCGTAGGGTAGAATACCCAACAACATCCAAGGAAAATGGACCAGGTGTAAGAAGAACTAGAATAAAATTAACAAAATAATGAAGGATGTTGGGTTCCCCGAGTTCAACACCCCCGATAATTTCATTGGCCTGAGTGACATGGTCAAGTGGCATGCTGAACAAGATGAGCTATGGATCAAAGATTTCGTAAAAATAGTTGATGCGAAGCCTGGGCAAGTATGACAATTTGAAAAACATCATATCAAATCCTGAACCATGCTATAGCAGATGAAATCAAGTTTAGTAAAGTATAGGGCGCATGCAGTAGACATTAGGGGAATATATGTGGCCTCGATGGAATAGCATAGATTTCCATGGGGCCAAAATTGTGAAAAATTGTTTGTCAGTTCGACTGAATACGGGAGTAGTCATCCTTTCTAAGAAGTATCTCGGGACAATTGTTAAAGAAGTTGTTAGAAGATAACATGACGTGGGGATTTTTGTTTTGTTTAAACTGTAATTGGCCATTAGTTTCAGTTAGAATTCTATATTATAAATAAAGACATCAGCCAATTAGCAAAGGGTCGATGGTTGTTGTAAGAATTCTTTCTTTTTGGTTGTTAAGAATTATTTTGAGACTGTTATGAGTAGAGAAGTCCTTTTGGACCAAAGACAAACTATTTTAGTCAGATGCATGTGATTGGATTTAGAGAAGAACTACTTCCTATCATGTTTCATGAATGATGCAGTAATGAGTAAGAGCAATTAATTTTGTTGTCAAGTTATCTGGTGCAATGTTTTGATGTTCTTTTCTTTAACGATGAAGATAAATCATTGTGCTATTATGTAACGAATGGTTATGGTAGATGAATTATTTTTCTTTCCATCATCTTGTTGCATATTAGTTTTCTTTCTGATAGTTAGTTTCTCATAAAGTAATTGGATTCTCACATGGTTAATGTATTAGTACTAGGCCTGTGGTATAGAGTAATTGTCTGCATGTTGAGCAGCGGATTATCCCAAGCTTAACCTCTTCCCCGGTAGTTAAAACTTAATCCCATTGATTGTCAAGTTGGTTTATATTGGCTTGCATCTCTCATATCAACCCCACCCAAGAGAAAATATAGAATAAAACAATCCTAACTGAAGGAAGAGGCTTCAAAAGAAAACACAAAATCCCATCGATAAATTGGTCGGATCGCAAGATCTGGAGAACCATTCCATTTTAAACGATGCAGAGTCTAATTGGGCCTCGATGGTGGGTTTGGTTCCTACTTTTGAGTCAAGGGATTTAGGACCCATCAACAGGTGTCATGTCTCCTTTCCCACCATTGATCAATGCTAGATATATGGATTGGCGACAACTTTCTCCCTACATGTTCCCTTTTTACACAGGTCCCAGCAACGGAACCATTTTGTTGGCACGAATTTGATCAGACCAGGGTCCTTCTCAGGTTACCAACAAAAGGTACAGTGTAGTCTAGAGAATTGGCATTTTCATCTCCTCCAAAGAGAAGAAGTCTCACCCGAAGCACTGTTGAGACTGATATATAGGGAAGGGTAGGGAGAAGACCAAAGAGGATCCATAGAGCAGTCAAAACTCATTCATGTTCTTGTGCAAGAGACATTAACAGATCTGAAACATATAAATGTAGGAATCCAACCTACTTATGTTACGAGAAAACATTCAAACGTTGAACCATTAAATAGAACTCATAAACCATAAAGGAAATATTGTAATGCATAAGTAAGCACGTAAAGACACAACATATTTTGAATTTCAGTCCTACTTCATATTATCTTTAGGATATTTCTCTGATTACAGACTCATAATTCCATAGTAGAGATTAGTACAGACTCTTGGCTCTTAGACCCATGTCATAGAGCTCTAATCCTCTAGTTGATAGTTCTAATCCATTACAGACTCAAACATGTCTTTTTCCCGACCTACAACAATTATCAACAACTAATCCCAAAATTTAGATGACTCTGACCAACCTGACTCAACTCAACCCAGTTGAATAACTCACAAACTAATGAACCAATTACAAATCGACGAACCAATGAACAGGTGAACAACAATAATAACAAAAACCCTTTTACAATTGTGTTCAGTCCTATATATAGTTGGGTTGTGTCTTCCTTCTCGATTTGCATGATTTCTTGTTCTGTTGCAACCGATTTTTGCTTCGTTGGCATTCTACTGGCTTCCACAACTGCTTTTTGTTTCTCTTTCTCCCAGCCTCTGATGGATTTTACGCAACTCGTTCTTACTCAAAACTTGCACAATTATTTCTCAAAACGAAGGGCCCAACAATAATCGATTGCTTGATTTGTCTTTAGGAAACTTTTTAGTGTGTGCTTGGTGTTTAAACTCTATTTAAGCCTTATTGTGTCGGTTGATCATTTCACTAGGTGGAAGATCAACAACTCCATCGGTCGTGAAAGCTTCGAGGCCGCTCATTGGTTACATTAGATCCACCTCCACCATTGTTACGGTGAGGACTTGACCAACAAGGTTCGTTCGAAGTGACCGGGCCGCAAGAAACTATGCCCAAGCCTACTCCATGAGGAGAATTTTCAACTCGAGAGGAACCTACCATTTATGACCTTGAGGCAAAAGCTCTCATGACAACCAACCCTCCAATTACTGACTTGTCGACACCGATTTTGATTCAAGTTGACACCTTCTGAGCGCCAGCTAGTCTTCCAAGCAGCAATAGAAGCGAATGCTTCTACTTCGTCTAGGAGTCCTCATACTCTCGTTACGGCTACTACTATAGGGGACATCCTACCTCCTCTCCCACCTTCTCCATTATGGACCACATTGGTCTCGACTCCTTCTAATTCAATAAGTGGTTTGATACCGTTATCGGCTTCGACCGCCGCTTTGTTCACTCAAAGTGCGAAGGGCCCTCCATTCTCATATCGGATGTCTAGCTTTGATTCAAACTCAATTCTTACCTACTTCACCTTATAGACCATGGGTATTGGGGTAGGGAGCTCAAACGCTCTCATGTAAGGATCAACCAAGGGCGCTTCAGTCCCCTTTAATTCTATCCCTTATGGTGGGGGTCATATACCTCCTCCGTCCCCTCGCTCGGTGGTTATTTTCAGAAACCAATCGGGTCGAATACTTATTATATTTTTTTTGGAGCAAGTAGTTTAGTACCTTCATATTATACAACGTCGGTGGGATCTATGTCATTCTCTTTGTTCGACGCATTCGGGAAAAATTCTTTTTCTTCAGTTGTTGTCTTGGCTGGGGGGGGACCCCAGTTTTTGGCAACAAAACCTCGTGCAAGGTATTATTCCTTCACAAGGAGCGACAAATAGAGTTTTCTCCACTCAGGGACTTTGGAATCCTTGGTAGGGATCAGTTCCCTCACAAGGGATGTCAGTCTGGAGCAACCCCTTCCATGCTCAATCGAACCCTGGGCAGGGCTCCGTACCCACGCCCATCGGATCAGTTGAGGGCATCCCCTTCCAAAATCTTTGGAACACAATGTAGGGAGCAATCCTCGCACAAGCTATGTCGTCTAATTATGGGATTCAATCAATGATACCCCAACAGACATATTTTTTGTATGTTGTTCAAGGCCACAGTTTCTACTAGAACCCTGGCCAGCAGTCCAACTTTTCTTGGCAACTTGGTGCCAGTCAAACTCCATGACCCTAATTTCTTGTAAATAGTACTAAACCTAAAATATCATTTCTAGCAACACTACATCTTCCAGACTTATCGATATTACTGAATGACCCAATTTGTCACGATCCACGTTGGCCCCCCATGCCGACTAAGTTTATCTCATATATTCTGAAATTTGAAGGCAATCCTAGCGAAGATCCAAGTGATAACGTGACAACTTTTCACTTATGGTGCTCGTCAAAATCACTAAGGGACGACTCCATCCAGTTGCACCTTTTTCAATGCACTCTTATAGGTGGTGTCGCAAAATAGTATATTGAGATCGATCGCTCGAGGTACTCTTACTTCAATGACTTGGTGATGGTCTTTTTGAACCATTTCCAGTTACCTGTGAGATACGATGTCGGCACCAAATTGGTGTCCAAATTTGAGCAAACTAAGTCCGACCACATCTCAGATCATATCCGAGAATGGCGGCATCAAAAGAGATTAATTAAGGTCCAGGTCCCTCTTGATTTCTTTTTGGAGTGGTTCTTGAAGTCTTTGGTGCCTTGCATATCCAAGGATGTAGCGACTTCTAGAGTGTTTTTAGAAGAGGAGGCGATTATGAGAGCGCAACATCTTGAACTGATCTACTCTCAGTCCGGCATATTCTATGAGATTTTTCCAGATGCATCATGGTATATTCTCGATAAGGCCAAGCAAAAGTATAGACCCCATGTTGATGGTATTGTGGGCTCAGCGTAAGGAAAGTCCATTGATCTATTGTCAAATCAATTGCAACAATTGTTGATACAACAAACTGTGGCCAGCCAGACCTCAAGTTCAGTTGTTCCTCTTACCCAAGCATCAAACGTACACAGTGTAAAATCGACAAACCCTAAGGCCAACCAACAGCCTGAGGGAAAGAAGGAACAACGGAACAAGAAGGGTAAAGGGGACAAAAAGGATACCAACAATGTTGGTGGGGGGAAAACGGAGAAAAGGAAGTGGAAGTATCCATGTAATATTTGCATAGAATAGCACCTGACTCATATGTGCCCTCAACTTGCAGAAGCTCAGAAGCTATTGGTGCAACAACAACCTGTTGTGATGACGAACCCATTTCCACATGGGAAAAATATGGCTCAAGCTTCAGCATCCTCAAGCACAGAAGGGAGCAGTCAAGGACCCCCTACGACTACCAATAACAACCCAGTCGCAAATATTTGCATGATGAATGTCGAGGATAATATAGTGACCAAGGCCTGATATTAAGGAATGTTGGACTCTGTCGAAAAGGGAAAAGAAGCCATGAACCCACCGACTCCTCTCTAGATTGAGAAGACGACAGATGAAATGATGATTCGCATCCCGAAAGGTGCGCTTAAAAAGGATTCTCATAATCCAAACACAAGGACCGCCCAGAACTACTTTGTTGTGGAAGATTTGGCACAAACCCCTTGCGCAATGTCTGCTTTGGAAGTCCTCTAGAGTTTCCCTTCGCAGATTAAAGTTGTGTTATCCGCCTTGAGATAGGCAGAGACTTGTAACCTAGGAGCGATCGTTTTTTATCCAACCAACTTGAAACCTCATCTTCCTTACCACGTTGCATTTCAGATAGTAGTGTCTTACATCACCAAATATTTTACTCAAAACATTTTCCATAAAGTGGTTGACGAGGGTGTCGTTGGCATAGGGGAAGACCTAGGGTTCCTCTCTAATAGCACACCAACAAGCCCTAACTACTATCCCTTTAGGAAACACCTATGAAGCAGATGCAGTCTCACCTAAAGTAGCAATAGGGGGTTGCAGGACACAAGTGTTTACAACTAGAGGAAATGCAAGTGGAATCAAGGCAACCATGCACAGAGATCAGATTATTCTTTCCAAAGATAAACCTACTTCGCATAGTTATATATTAGATCTAACATATTAATTCATCATCAGAGTAACAAAGAATAGAGCAGAGCACCAACCACATACAACAACAAGATATAAATGGTTCACCCTCTCCCTAGGGCTACATCCATAGAACTGTTGTTGGCCCTTGACCAAGTTTTGAGTATTCTTGGTCATGTTTGACCTAATTTTGGGACTTCGATAGGCTTTCGAAGGCAGAGCGCAAGACGAAGAGGAGATCGTGAGATCTCGACCCCTTTTAGGGTTATTTTTGGGATTTGGGATTATGTAACGGATATGGGAATGTCTGCCCATGGGTTCACCCATGCTTAGGCCTATTTTGTATGTATAAATAGATGCTAAGGCGATGTAGTGAGGATATGGAGAAACAAGTGGCTAAGTGATAGAATTGGATCTATGTGATCAAGAGTTTTAAGTGATTTGGTGCATACTATTTGAGACTTGCAGAGCTAAGTGCAAGTCATTGTAAGAGACTATGGAAGGCTACATGCTTATATCTACTCAGGGAAGGAGGATCTAGCGAGCTACGTAGATCTCTTGTCTTCTGCGGAGTAGGGTTTTTGAGGCTCTATGCATGTAACCTATTGAAGAAGATAATAAAGAAGACAAAGAGTTGGTGGGCATAGCCCTAGGGTGGGGGTGAACCACGTACATGTTGTGTTTCTCTGCTTTGTGCAATGTGTTGATGTACTTAGTTCTTTAATATAGATGAATGATATGTCGATGCTTAGTGCTTAATAATATGGATGGATGTTAGATCTGACTGATATGCATGTGCTTAGTGTTGAATCTGTTAAGATCTGATCTATTTCGTCATGCTAAGTGTTTTTTGATGCTAGATCTGGTTGAATACTATGTTGTGCTATAATTAGGTTTTAACTGCGTTGTAACTAAGAACTGAATATTGATAAATATAATTGTTGAGTGCTCTGTTAAGTGATTAGAATCACAGATCTGTGTCCTAGCTAAGGCTGCAGACACTGGATTCCTGCAACCACCCCTGCCTCTACCTCGGGTGAGACTTCATCTGCTTCATAGGTGTTGTCGAAAGGGCTAGTAGTTATGGTTTTGTTGGTGTGTTGTTGTAGCGTTGAACCCTGGGTCTGCCCCTGTGCCAAAAAATGGTTCTGTTGTCGGGACCTAAAACTATGATTGCTGGGAACTGAGGAAGAAGAAGCTATGTGCGAAGATCTGACCTGAAACTATGATTGCTGGAAACTGAGGAAGAAGAAGCTTTGTGCGAAGATCTGAACTAAAACTATGATTGTTGGGAAATGAGGAAAAAGAATCTTTGTGCAAAGATCTAACCTGAAGTTTTGAGAGCTCTGTACGTAGATCTGTTTCTCTAGTGCGCAGTATTCTACTTGATTTGTGAATCTCTTTTCTATAGAAAGAAGTCTGATCTAAAGAAAAGAGGTAAGATCTGAATGCTTTGTGCTCTGATAAAGGTAAGAATAGTGAAAAGTTTTAACATCTGGAAGCTTTGTGCTCTGGTGAAGGTAAGATTAGTGTAAATTTTTGTTTCTAAAGTATGCATCTAGGTATGTTTGATAGGATTTGTCCTAGCTTGAAAACTAAGGCACTGATAGAAGAAAGAGGATTTGATATGAATAAATCCGATAACAATAGTGAAAGATATGTTATACCTATGCATAGAGAGAATGTTTGGACTAACAAATGGATGCAGGATCCTAGAAAGAATTTTTTGCAAGTTAGCTACCATGATCCTAGCGTGCAGTACAGAAGATATTGGGGGTCATTTAAGAGAAAGAGATGATTAACCCTTTGTTACAATTGCAGTAGACCAAGACATTTGGTAAAGGAATTCCCTAGAAAGATACCTAGTTTCCTCTGTTGTAAAACTCTAGACCATGAAGTATTGGATTTCCCTAGAATGATTGTTAAGGTTGAAAGAATGAATATGAACCAAGAAAACCAGAAATGATCAAAGAAAGTATTACTGCAAATGCAAGAAACCCTGAATGATCACCAACATGTCATTTTATCATAGGTATTTAAAGAAAAAGGGTACATTGAAGCAAGAATAGGAGACTTCGGCATTGACTATGTTGTGGATAAGGAAACACAAGTGAATATCATGACAGAAAGAACTTGGGAAGATATAGGAAATCCTGCTATGATTCCTTCGTTGGGAGGAATAGGATTATTAAGAGGAAAGTTGATAACCCTATGTGGAAGATATACCGGGATATCTATGAGTGCTCATGGAACTTCGACAGAGGAAGAATTTGAAGTTGTTAAATTTATTCAGAATAGTGCCCCATTTTCTATGTTATTAGGAAAACCTTGGATTGAAGGAGATTAGGAAAGAAGAAAAGAAGAGTAAATCCTAGAGAAGAAGAAGAAAGAGTTAAAAGATTTCATGACTAGGAGGATTGCACACTTGATTGAAGAATGGGAGAACCAGGCGAAGTTATTTCCAACCAGAGATTTGGATGTCAAAGTTAGAAGAACACTAGAATACCCACAAAATACCGAAGTACCTATTCCAGATATAGATGAAGTATTACCCTTGATTTCTAGGAAGGAACCTCAACATCACGAAGTTACTCTGCCAAAAGAAGATAAGAAACAGAATGGAAAAAGGAATTCTGAGACGAAGCTCACTGGAAAGAAGGCTAGAAAACTAAGTAAGAAGAGAGCTAAGATTGAAAAGTTACAGAAGGTTCTCGAGGGAACGTCACAAAAGGAAAATTTGCAAAATTGGACCTTCGTCAGAATATCATAATAGCGTCACATGGCACTTCACCATGGCGAAGTAATATAGCCGTTAGAGACAGTATAATCATTCGACCGATGGCCTGAATGGGTAGAAAGGCATTTATGGTCAGAAAGTCATTTATGGACTACGCCATAATGGATAGAACTGAGTTAATGAAGGCTTCTCGCCCATTGCAAGAGATCTTTCGTCGAGTTATCTATTTGTCCCATCATGCCACGCAACGAAAACATTTTTTCCAATCGTGATTATCAGAGCTCACAGCATAGTTGATTTCACATAGTGATCATCGCGTTAGTGCCATCTACTATGTTGCATCGAACAGTTACTCTTCGAACCTGAGACATTCAACCATGAGCTTAGTGTTGCAGATAAAATTGTCTAAGAAGTTCTTATTGACCTAATGACTAAAATAGTAATGTCTGAAAGAGAGATGTCTGCAAGTATTCAAGTGTCATCGACGAGAGAACTGCAAGCCTCTTCGTCGATTATTCATGGAGCTGGATCGATTCGGCCATCAGCGGAAAAGAGAACTAAAAATAGAGATGACCTAGCCAATGCAAATTTGATACCGTCCATATTACCGTATTACATCCCACCTATGGTCAGGACAGTGAGTCGAGATAGTGTGCCAAGAGAATTCAAGTACACCATTGTTATTGCATACCTCCCGAAGGGGATACGCACAGTTCACACATAGAAGGATAAGATCACAGCGTTGAAGTTTAGTGACTTCAACCTCGGAGATCGCAAAAACTACAATATGCTTTCCCCGTGTAAGTACCTGACCAGGATGAAGGGAAAGAACTCAAAGATAATCCCTCGATCGTGGACGATGAACCTCGTGCAGTCCACTCTGTTAAATGTCATGAAGATCCCACACTTTGGAAGGCACCAGGAAGTCAATGCGTGTGTCAAGTTATTGCTTTCATGTTACCATGGAGGCTACCTATGGTTAGACCGTCGGATTATAGTCAACCCGACGTTGATCCATAGGATCACGGGATTAAGTATGCAAGGACCCAAACGATAGGAGTTCTATCCAGAAAAAGCCACAGATCACGCACTAGCACAGAAAATAAAGGATACATATGGCGATGTCGAAAAGGGAATGTGAGGCTACAAGGTAGCATCCTTCCATAACAGCACAGTGCACCTCGCCTGTCAGTTAATTGCAGGAAAGTTAGTAAGGAAGAATATACCTACGTAGGTCACAGGCTTTGTTGTTGACCTCGCGGGAAAGTGCGTAGAAGGTTTACAGATGAACTGGGCGAAGTGTCTGGTGAATCAATTGGAGCTAGATTGTCATGAAGCCCGGGATCAGGGCTACAAGTTCCATTTCAGCTGGCTCTTGATCCTTATCACTTTTGTTTCCTGGGAGATGTCGGAAGGTGTGACCTTCCCGGATATTGAACCATTCGAACTTCTTGTTGCGAAGTTCGCTACCCTTTGGTACTCGAGTGATATGAACAAATAGTGGCAGTCAAATGTTGGTTTTCATACGTACTACCTTCAGCTGAAAAGAGCCATAGAAGAAAAACCTCACATGACTCCAAACACCTTACAGAGATTCAAACCTCTCATAAAGTTATGTGTAGATCAACACTTCGTCTACCTTACAGCACAAGTCGATGAACATAAGGAGTTGCTACAGTCATACTAAAAGCTCACGGAAGAGGATCTTGAGGAGATCACTAAGGCCTGGTCGGCAGACCTCCTTATTCCATCAGACCCTACAGAGATGTCTGACCCTGACAACCCAGAAATCATGCATGATACACCTAGACCCAGTAAAATGAAGAAGACCGAAGAAGTACAAGAATTAAGTAGTGCCTCAGTAATGACTGCTTCAGTATCACCTAACCAAGGGGGTGATGACGAAGTAGAAGAAATAAATGGTACAGAAGCTGAACAGAATCAAGGTGAAGTAACACTGTCGAGAGATGAGACTGATCCCCTAAAGAAGAGGAAGGTTTCTCCCCCGAAACCTTCTTCTCGGAAGAAATCGAGAGCCACTGTGACCAAGATGAAGACCATGCTTACTACTGATGACTTTGACTTCATCGTAGCAGTCCTCAATGACTCTTCATTGGAAATCATGGAGAAACAAGAAGCTAAGTAGGAGGAAATGTATGATAGACTTAAGGTTGAGTTCTAAGGGGTACAGCAGGCCCTTCGGGCCAGCTGCGCAGTGTCCACTGTGCCCCTGTCATCAGGAGAACTAGAGTTGGTGGATGAGCCAGCCCAACTACATCAATTAGTTGATGCGGTCGAAGCTCGTCTTCGTTGAGCACAAGAAGAAGAAAAACAAGATACCCAGACCTTGAATTAAGTACAAGGTGACATTGTAGAACAACGCAAAATTGCAGAACAGGAAAAGGTTTCCCTCCAGGCCAAGTTTGAAGCGGAGAAAGCAGAGATGCAGCAAGAGAAAGAATAGTTGCTCGTAGAGCATCTCAAAGTAAAAGAAGCAGTAAACATATCCCTCCACTCTATGACAGGATTAAAGATACAGGCTAAAGACTGAGTCACACATCAAGTAGAGCAACTCGTAGAAGATGTCTAGCAGCTTCAACAATGAATAACATATTTAGAGCTCCACATTGTACCTGACACCCCACAGGATGTACGGGACCAAAGGGAAGCAACTACTCGAAGCACAGTTGAAAGAATAAAAATCCTTTCCCTGGAATGCAAGAAATTGAGTGATTGCAGTGCCCAAACATATGAACAACTCACTGAGGATCCAAAATTGAAGACACTGAATTCGTAGCTCCAAAAGGGGAAGTATCAAGTAGAGACAATACAGGCACAGTTGAAGCCCCTGTAGGCCATGGAAGAATGAAGTGATCCCAAGAGAAGCGCACTGCCCAGCAGCAGGTCCATACTATTTAGAGCAGATTTATGGAAGTAACTCAGAGGCTCCAACCTATACAGGATGAGGCTTACCAATTGTTGACAGAAATCGAAGGCTGAGGAGAAGAATTGGAGCCAGATGTCACTGCAACTGAACAATGCCTTGAGGGACCTGTCAACAAAGCAGTCATACAAGGGTTCACTGAATAGGAGGTTGTAGCAAAGCAGGAAGTCGAAGCAGCTTGAGCCAAGTGCGAGGCTTTTGGAGCAAGATGAGTCAGATCAAAGTGACTTGGGATGGGTCACAGGTGAGTGTTGGGGGCCTTTTGGCCCTTGACCAAGTTTTGAGGATTCTTGTTCATGTTTGACCTAATTTTCGTACTTCGACAGGCTATTGAAGGCAGAGCACAAGACAAAGTGAAGATTGTGGGATCTCGGCCCGTTTTAGGTCCCTTTTTGGTATTTAGGATTATGTAACGAATATGTGAATGTCGGCCCATGGGTTCACCCATGCTTAGGCTTGTTTTGTATGTATAAATAGATGGTAAGGCGATGTAGTGAGGATATAGAGAAACAAGTGGCTAAGTGCTAGAATTGGATCTGTGTGATCAAGAGTTGTAAGTGCTTTGGTGCATACTATGTGAGACTTGCAAAGCTAAGTGCAAGTCATTATAAGATACTGAGGAAGGTTGCGTGCTTAGATCTACACAGGGAAGGAGAATCTAGCGAGCTGCACAGATCTCCTGTCCTCTGCGGAGTAGGGTTTTTGAGGCTTTGTGCATGTAACCTATTGAAGAAGCTAATAAATAAGACAAAGAGTTGGTGGACGTAGCCCTAGGGTGGGGGTGAACCGCGTACATGTTGTGTTGTTCTGCTTTGTGCAATGTCTTGATGTGCTTATATGTTAATGTGCTTAGTGGTTTAATATAGATGAATGATCTGTCAATGCTTAGTGCTTAATAATATGGATGGATGTTAGATCTAACTGATATACATGTTCTTAGTGCTAAATCTGTTAATATCTGATCTGTTTTGTCATGTTAAGTGTTATTCGATGTTATATCTGGTTGAATAATGCATTGTGCTATAATTAGGGTTTAACTGCGTTGTAACTAAGAACTGAGTATTGATAAATATAACTGTTGAGTGCTTTGTTAAGTGATTAGAATCACATATCTGTGTCCCAACTAAGGTTGCAGACACTGGAGTCCTGCAACAACCCCTACCTCTACCTCAGGTGAGACTTCATTTGCTTTGTAGGTGTTGTCAAAAGGGTCGGTAGTTAGGGTTTTGTTGGTGCGTTGTTATAGCATTGAACCCTGGGTTTGCCCCTGTGACAACAACTATGCTTTATAATAAATTAGGTGAAAGCTTAAAATTCTATCTGTGCTCTTAGCTTGCAAATCTCTCTCCTTCTCTCTTCTCTCTATCTCCCATCCCTACACACCTAGCTGCAGGGTTGATCTTCACACCCAGCTGAAGATCTCACAACACAGACTTCTCTCTACACACAATACTTCTCTCTCAGCAATAACAGCAATCACTCATCATTACATACTCAAACCCATATTAAGTCCTCTTGATCTTTATTTATTCATTACAATAACTCACTGACAGCCTTAGGCTGGAGCCTAGGTGTCAAAACCCTAGGTGTCTAAAATCCTAGGTCAACTTGACCCACATTTTCAGGGCTTCGCCAGCCTGTCTTTCCTTCCTTCTCGCGAGGTTCTCCAAAGTATCTACTGGTATCTTTTTCCGCTTACTGAATTGTCCATGATCTGTCTTCCTTGTTGATCTGTCATCCTCAATCTCCTCATCCAATGGCTTATTGTCTCTTACTTCGCTCCGTCTTTTCTGCTCTTTTGCTCACTTCGACCCAGTATCAGTCACTGTGTCTTCCGCGCAGTTCGCATTTCCCATTTTGTTCTGTAATATTCTCTTTCATCCATAACCAAGGGCCAACATGCCCCCAACACTCACCTTTGACTAGTCCTGAGGCACTTTGATCTGAACCTTCTACTTTTCATCAACTGCATATTGCGCAGCGCAGTCTGTGCTTTCTGCTATGTTCCTCCCCACTATGTGCAAACTGTCTTTTCTGTGTCTGGTAACCAGTTTCAACTGCACCTGGTACCTATACCCTTCTCCTTGTGTTTTTACCAAGATTTGTGCAGCACCTGGTTGTCATAGTACAATTTCAATCGGATCCCATTCACCAAACCTTCCTTCCACTCTCCATTCAAAGTCTTCAACTGCACAGCTCCTCCTTCTGTGACATAGACAACCTCATATGGCCCCAGCCAATGTGTTCTAAACTTCCCTGGATGCTTCATCAATTTGTTGTCATATACCAATACCAGATCTCCTTGCTTAAACACTTTATTCTTGATGTATCTGTCATGGTAGGCCTTTTCTCTTTCCTTCTGCACCTGCTGATGAAAACCTGCAATAAATTTGTCTTCTTCTAGTTCGACCAACTGTGTGAGCCTCTCTTGAACAGTTCCAGTGTCAGCCATATCTGTGAATGTTTCAATCCTCAAGCTAGGAACTAAGTATTCCATGGGCACAACTACTTATAAACCATAGACCAACTTAAAGGGGGTCTTCATTGTCAGCTTCTTGCAAGTGGTTCTATAGGCCCATAACATTGTTGGTACTCTCAAATCCTAGTCATCCATGTTCACACTACAAATCTTCATCGGTGTTGTCTCTAAGATCTTATTGAATGCTTCAACTGTCCCATTCTCTTGTGGATGGTAAGGTGTTCTCTTCTGATGATGAACTTAGAATTCCTCATTCAAGAATTCAATGGTCTTATTAATAAAATGTGTGCCTTGATCACTCATAAGGATATTTGGGCATCCAAACTTGGTTATGATATCATCAAATATAAAACGTCCAGCTATAGTTGCACTACAATCCTTAATTGCTTTTACTTCTGCCCATCTGGTCAAATATTTTGTTGCAGTGATGATTTGCTCCTGTGCGCTTCCCTAGTGGGTTGATAGGTCCCACGAAGTCAATGGCCCATTTCTCAAAGGCCTGTAAGGTTAGTTGGGGTGCTAATGGCATGTCATCTCTTCTAGACGGTTTCCCAACTCTTTGGCATACATCGCAGGCTCTGTAGTAGTATTTAGCATCTCTGTGTAAAGTAGGCCACCAGAGGCCACCTCTAAGAACCTTTTGTGTTGTTTATTTTCCTACATAGTGTCCTCCTGTGATGCCTTCATGAGCTTCTGCTAAAATCAGTGGTCTTTCTGCTTCCATGACACATCTCCTCAAGATCTCATCAGGTCCCATCTTGTATAGTTGTCCGGTTATAAGTGAAAAATATGCAACGCACACTACCAGTTGTTTCTTCCAGGTGATTGTGTATTCACTACATGCCATTCATGTTGACAAGAACTGGACTATCTTGGAAAAGCGATCATCAACCTTTCTAATGGCCAACAACTGTGCATCTGGCAGTGTATCCTACAAACTAGTAGGTTCCTCTCTGTGTTCCAATCTCGACAAGTGGTTGGGGCCTTTGTTCATCCTTCCTATTATTACCACGATCTCAAAATCATATTCCTGAAATAGAAAAATCCATCTTAATATTCTTCCCCCCAACGTTGGCCTTTTTACTAGGTATTTCATCACAGAGTTATCAGTGAACATTTTAAAGTGTCCTCCTAACAAGTAGTGGTGAAATTTCTGCAGCACATACACCATGGCTAACCCTTCTCTCTCAGTGGTGGTGTAATTTATTTCAGTTGTTGATAGATTCCTGTTAGAAAAGGATAATGGGTGTTCAATGTCTCCTACTCCCGGTTGTGCTAACATTGCTCCTAATGCAATAGAAGATGCATCAACATGCACATGAAATTCCTTACTCTAGTCTAGGAAACCAGAATAGGCGCAACAACCATTTTTTGTTTTAGTGTGTCAAAGCTCTGCATGCATTCCTCGGTCCATTGAAACTGACAATCCTTCTTCAAAAGCTTCTCCATGGGTGTTGTGATCTGTGCATAGCCTTTAATGAACTTCTTGTAGTATCCAGTATGTCCCAGCACAGTGCCCAGCTATTTGACTGAAGTGGGAGGGGGTAAATCAACTATAATGGAAATCTTAGATGGATCTACCAGCAATCCCTACTTACACACAATATGGCCTAGCAGCACTCCAAAGGGTGAAAATAATATGCACTTCTTTGGGTTCGGGGAAATCTGACATTGCATGCACTTATCCAACATTAGTCTTAAACATTCAATATGATTTTTCAATAAACTAAAAATAGTCCAATCATCAAAATATGCTTCCAGAAATTTATGTAAAAAATAATTGAATGCTTCGACCACCACCCTAGAAAATATGGTTGGTGCATTCTTCAATCCAAACGACATCATTGTATACTAGTAGGATCCTCATTATGTGGCAAATGTGGCCGTATGGCGATCTTTTGTGGCAATCATGATCTGATGGTATCCTGAGAATCCATCAGTGAAGGAGTAGACTTCCTATTCTCCCACGTTATCTAACACTTTGTCGGTAAATGCTGTAGGGAATGGATCATGTAGACATGCATCATTCATCTTCCTGAGATCTACACAAATTCTGATCTCTCCGGTCTTCTTATCTTGCACCACCATAGGGCTAATCCATTATGACTCTTCGACGGGTTCTATGATCCCTGCTTCCAACATTTTGTTTAATTCAATCTTCACTTTCTCCTTATATTTAGGGTTCAATATGTAGGGTCTTTGTTTGACTGGCCTTGCATATGGTTTCAAGGGGATCTTCATCTCTCCCATGGGCCCTTTAATGCCCTTCATATCAGTGAACTTGGTTGGAAACAAGTCCTAATATTCATGCAGCAATTTTGTGATCTTAACAATAGTGGCCTCATCCCAGTAGTCTCCAACATTAGCAAGCTTAGGTGCTTGCTCTATTCCAATATTAAATTCTTGATTTTGATTGGTTGTCCAATAAAAGATAGTTCGGCTCCTGGTAAGTTCGACTCCTGGTCCTTCTATGTCTCATTGTCCTTCTGTTTCTGCGATGTTCACCTTCCTAGGATCATCATCTTCATCGGCATTGATGTTATAACATCCTTGCAATTCCTTAAGAGGTGTATTCCATTCATCTTCTTCTTTCTCCACAGGGAGGTGAGGTGCCTCCTCAAATACTTTTTTTCTGACAACGTGTAAAGCTTGATCTACCATAGGGTACTGACTTTAAATTTAAAAAAATAATGTAGCTATGAAATTCTGTGTCATACCTTGCCAATCTGCAATGATGAGGCATAGTTCTTCTTGAAGGTACCAATTGATAGGCGTTGTGTCTAGAGTATTGATGAATTTATGCACCCACTGTTCTTGAGGAATGCAGCTCTAGGCCTCCTCACAACCTCGCACATGGTCTTTCATACATTTTTGACCTGTGTACCTAACTTTGCATCCTTCAACTTGTTCTAAAAATCGCGTTGTCATCAAAGTGCAACATTGTATCCAGTTCGCGATGTTCCTTTTATGTGTTCCCCACCATCTTGTTCGAGTAGCTTTCAAATCCTCATCTAGTGCCAACAGTCTCTGTTGTGTTGGTACAATTTCTTCAAATTCCAATAGGAAAGTTTCTAAGTGATTTAAACCATCAAATGTGGGTAAATTACTTACTGTTGTGTCGATCCAACGAACTTCTCTGGTCAATCTAGCACATCATCACACAGAAACTTCATACATCTTGTTCTATCAATTCTCTGGTGCTTCTTCTAAGTAAGATGAGCATGCACTCTCACTTTGCCAACTTAAATTCCCATCTGTTGTAGGATTAATGTAATCATGTTGTCTTGCGGTCAATTTGTATATATTTTCTAGCTCATATGTGTGGTCCTCTTCTCTGATGGGCTCTATGTATCTACAACCTTCATCAGGATCCAAAGTTGTGATGACCCTAAGACCATCTCCTTCGAATTCCATTCTTCGTTTCTTCAAATCCACAACAGTAGAATTATTGAAAGCCCAATCAATTCCTAACAGCGTGGGGTAAGTACAGCGATCATCGACTATCTCAATCACCTCGAAGTCCACAAATGTTCTGACCCCATCGATGTCCACAGGGACATGTTCCAGTCTTCTGAAGGGGCTCATAGCTTGTTGATTCGCCATCCTGAGCCTGATAGGGGAATAGATCAACTTAGGTTTTCCCATCAGTGCCCAGGTTTTCTTCGCCATGACATTGACCTCCAACCCTAAGTCGAGGACCAGATAATCTATATCACACTCTCTGATATGAGCATTCAAATGTAGCTCCTTATTTGTCCTTCTCTTTTTAGAGACTTGGTGTACTACTCTATTTAGCAAGGGATCTATCTTTCCTAGCTCATACTATCTGATCAAGTTTTGTAGCTCTTGTACAACGCTCTCATCCTTTATCAAATTAATTCAAGTGCATAAGAATTCCATGAGTCTGCTTACCTCTTTTCCTTCTCCAGGCGAAGCAGACTGATCAAAGGCTAGGGGAATTCCACATTCTCTCACTTTTGGTTGTGCCTTTGATGAAGAATCCTGGTCTCTTCTAAACTCTTTTCATGCCTCTTCAAATGTCTACTTCTCTCTCTTTGGATCAAACTCTTGTGTATTCTTTGTAGCTTTCCTAACTCCTGATTGTTGGCACAGGGGCAGACCCAGGGTTCAATGCTACAACAGCGCACCAACAAAACCCTAACTACTGGCCCTTTCGGTAACACCTGCGAAGCAGATGAAGTCTCACCCGAGGTAGAGGCAAGGGTGGTTGCAGGACTCAAGTGTTTGCAACCTTAGTTGAGACACAGATTTGTGATTATAATACTTAACAGATCACTTTAGCATCAACAGTTCATCAATATTCAACCAATAACCACTGCGCAGATAGAACAGAGCATCGCATCATTCACTCAGATCTAATGTATTCAAGCACTTGATCATAAACAGGTAGGTTATATCTAGCAGATCAAGCACTAAGAACCTTCATATAGATCAGATCTAACATTCTTACACATTATTAGCACAAGCATCAGCAGATTTATCTATCTCAATCAAAGCACTTAGCAAGAGAAGTTATAAACACATCAAGACAAGCACAAAGAGAAACAACATAGTGTTTACGTGGTTCACCCCCACCCTAGGGCTACGTCCACCAACTCTTCTTCTTTATTATCTTCAATCAATCGGTTACAATCACAGAGCCTCAAAAACCCTACTTCACCTAGGACAAGAGATCTGCGCACCTCGCTAGATCCTCCTTCCTTGCATTCTATCACAAAGCACTTCATAGTTCGTTACAATACCTTACACCTAGCTCTACAAGTCTCTCCTAGTATGCACAGAGGATATACAAACCATACTTGCACTTAGCACTTAGCTTATCAACCTCACATCACATAGATCCCTTTCTCCCCTTCTCTTACATAGCCTAGACATCTATTTATACATTACAAAATAGGCCTAAACATGGGTAAACCCATGGGTCGACATCCCATGCCGGTTACATAATCCCAAAAACCAAAAAAGGGGTCGAGATCTGTTATCTCTGCTTCGTCTTGCACTCCTCTTTCGACAGGTTGTCAAAGTCTGAAAATAGGTCAAACTTGACCAGATCCCTCAAAACTTGTTCAAGGGCCAACATGCCCCCAACACTCACCTGTGACTAGTCCCGAGTCACTTTGATGTAGGAAGTTTTGCTTCGAACTTCTTCGACTTGTTGTTGTGCTACAAGCTCTTGTTCAGAAAACTCTTGAATGACTGCATCTTTCACAGGTCCTTCCAAGCACTATTCTGTTGCGGTGCTAACCTGCTCCAGTTCTGCTCCTTAGCCTTCTACCTCTGTAAAAAACTGATAAGCGTTATCTTGCATAGGTTGGAGTTTCTGAGTTATCTCCATAACTCTACTTTGGATAGTATGGATTGGTTGTTGGGCAGTTCGCTTCTCTTGAAATCTCTTCATTCTCTCCACAGTTTTGCTTGTAGTGTTTCCGCGTGTTTCTTCGCTTCCTGGAGCTGTGACTCTAGTGCCTGCAATTTTGGGTTCTCAGTAAGTTTCTCATATGTTTGGGCACTGCGATCAATGAATTTCTTGCATTCTAAGGTAAGGGATTTTAGACTTTCAACTGTGCTCCTGGTAGTTGCTTCTCTTTGGTCATTTACCTCCTATGAGGTCTTAGGCACAGTGTGTAGTTCTAGGTCTGTGATGCATTGTTGCAACTACTGGATCACTGCTTCAAGGTGCACTACTTGCTTCGTGACTTGATCCTCTACCTTTACTTCTACAACAGTCACATAGCGTAGTGCTTTGTTAACCACTTCCTTCACTTCGAGTTGCTCGGCAAGCAACTATTCCTTACCTTGCTCAGCATTGTTCTACAAGTACTCCCTATACTTGTACCAAAGCCTGGGTGGCTTGCATTGTTTCCTCTTGTTCTCATCAAAAGCGAGCTTCGACTGTATCAGTGAGCTGGTGGAGTTGGGCTGGCTCATCTCCTGATTCTAGTGTTC
This sequence comes from Picea engelmannii, assembly GCA_009831015.1. NCBI lineage: Eukaryota > Viridiplantae > Streptophyta > Pinopsida > Pinales > Pinaceae > Picea > Picea engelmannii. The sequence continues at coordinate 52,154 of ML777582.1, read as the reverse complement.
CCAGTGGAAGAGGTGCACTGGAGAATGCGCGACTGGATTGTAGTGCATGATGCACCCCTTGGAGTTCAACCTCAATTCTATTGTATATCTCCTCCTACTTAGCTTCTTGTTTCTCTGCTATCTCCAGTGAAGAATCGTTCAGGGTTGCTATGATGAAATTGAAATCACCAGAGGTGAGGACGGTCTTCATCTTAGTTATAGGGGCTTTTGTTCTCTTCTGGGAGGAAGGTTTCGGGGAGGAAACCTTCCTTTTCTTTGAGGGGTCATCCTCGTCTCTGGGTGGTGTTACTTCACCTTTCCTTTGGTCAGCTTCAATGCCATCTATCTCTTCACCATTACCTCCTTGCTCTAGTTACATGGAAGCAGTCTTCACCAAGGCACTGCTTAAATCTTGTACATCGTCAGTCTTCTTTGTTTTTCTAGGTCCAAGTGTATCATGAGCAGCTTCTGGGCTATCGATGTCGAATATGTCCACAGGGTATGCTGGAATAAGGAGGTCAGTGGACCATTCCTTAGTAATCTCCTCTAAGTCCTCCTCTGTCAACTTATAGTAGGAGTGAAGTTGTTGCTTGTGCTCGTCGGCTCACGATGTGATGTAAATAAAATGTTGATCTGCACTGAACTTCATCAAGGGCCTGAACCGATGTAGAGTGTTTGGAGTGATGCGAGGTTCAGACTGGATGGTTGTCTTCAGCTGATTGTAGTATGTATGGAACACGGAATTTGACTCCCATTGCTTATTCATGTCACTTGAGTACCACAATGTACTGAAATTCATGGCCAATGGTTCAAATGGCTTGATGTCCGGGAAGGTCACACCTTCCGGCATCTCCTAGGAAATGAAAGTGATCAGGATCAAGAGCCAACTGAAATGGAATTCATATCCTTGATCTTGCGCTTGTTTGCAGTCAAGTTTCAACTGGTTCACCAGGTACTTTTCCCAATTCATTTGTAGGCCCTTCGCACACTTCCCTGCGAGGTCGGCTACAAAAGAAATCACTTGGGTGGGTCGGTTCTTATGTACTAACTTCCCTGCAATCATATGATGGGCAAGGTGCACTATGCCATTCTGAATAGAGGCTACCTTGTAGCCTCACATGCCCTTATCGACATCATCATAGGTGTCCTTGATCCTTTGTGCAAGAGTGCGGTCCATGGCGTTTCCATGACAGAAATCCTGTGGGTCTGGTCCTTGCATACTCAAACCCATTATCTGATTGATCAAGGTCGGATAAACTATGATACGGTGGTTTATACACAAATATCCGCCATGGTAACAAGACAGCAACAGCTTGACACATGCGTTCACCTCTTGGTGTATTTCAAAGTGGGGAATTTTCATGATGTTGAGTAGGGTGGACTGCGCAAGGTTGTGGGTCCACGCTTGGGGAATTACCTTTGAGTTTTTCCCTTTTGTTCTAGTCAGATGCTTATGTGGCACTAACATGTTGTAGACTTTGTGATCTCCGAGGTTGAAGTCGCTAAACTTCAATGTTGCGATCTTATCTTGATCTGCTCGCACTATGCATATCCCCTTCGGGAGGTACGCAGTGACCAAGGCCCACTCGAAATATCTAAGTATGTTGTCGCAGTTTACAGCACTGCTTAAAGGTGGTATATAGGTGGGTAATATAATCGAGATCAATTTAGCATTTGCTAAGTCATCCCTGTGCTTAGTTCACTTCTCATCGGACGGTCGGGATGGTCCTGCTCCGCGAGCAGTGGATGGAGAGGTTGCCAGTCCTCTCGTGGATGATGCTTGTATACCTGTAGACATCAACTTGAATCTTTCAGTCATGAGGTTGATCAAAACTTCCTCAACAACTCTTTCTGCAGCGCTCAATTCATCTGGCATACACGCGGTTAACAATCTCAAGTTTGGGGGGTAGCTTAGACACAGTAACTAGATAGAGAGAAGAATCATGATGATCACTATATAAACTCAACTTAGTCTGTGGGCTCAAATTCTCAATTGGAAAAAGTGTTCTCGGTGCACGACATGGTGGGATAAATAGGTAACTCGACAACGGGTCGCTTGCAACGGGTATGAAGGCTTCATTAACTATGTTTTTTCCGTTGTGGCGTGGTCCCAATGATTGGATGGCGAGTTGGCTGGCCGTAAATGGATTTCTATCCATTCAGAGCATTGATATAATGATTATAATGTCCCCAAAGGCTATATTGCTTCGCCATGGTGAAGTGCCATGTGTCATTGTTCTGATATCCTAGAGAACCTCCAATTTCGCAAATTTTCCTTCTGCGAGGTTCCCTCTGGAGCCTTTTTCAACTTATCGATATTGGCTCTCTTCTTACTTAACTTTCTAGCCTTCTTTCCAGTGAGCTTCATCTCGGTATTCCTTTTTCCATTCTGATTTTCGTCTTCTTTTGACTTAGTCACTTCGCGTTATTGAGATTCTTCCCTAGGGTTTTCGTATAATACTTCTTCTTTGTCTGGGATAGGTACTTCAATATTCTGTGGATCCTCTAGTGTTCTTGCAACTTCAACATCTGGGTCTCTAGTGTTATATAGCTTCGATCTATTCTGTTGTTCTTCGATCAAGTGTGTGATCCTTCTAGTCATGAAATTTTTTAACTCTTGCTTCTTCTACTCCAAATCTTCTTCTTCTTCCTTTCGTCTGGCTCGATCAAGTGTGCGATCCTTCTAGTCATGAAATCTTTTAACTCTTGCTTCTTCTACTCCAAAACTTCTTCTTCTTCCTTTCGTCTGGCTCGATCAAGTGTGCGATCCTTCTAGTCATGAAATCTTTTAACTCTTGCTTCTTCTACTCCAAATCTTCTTCTTCTCTGTCAATCCAAGGTTTTCCTAATAACATGGTAAATGGGATGTTGTCCTCAATAAATTTAATAATCTCAAAATATTCCTCTATCAAAGTTCCATTAGTAGTCATAGGTATCTGAGCGAGCCTTCCACATAGGTTTATCAGCTTTCCTCTGAATAACCATATTCCTCCTAATGAAGGAATCATACCAGGCTTTCCTAAAAGTTCCCAAGTTCTTTTTGTCATGATATTCACCTATGTTTCCTCATCCAGAACACAGTCAACGTCGAAGTCTTCTATTCTTGCTTCAAGGCATTCTTTTTCTTTGAAGATATCTGATAATCTGACATGTCAGTGGTCATTTAGAGTTTCGTTTATTTATAGCAATACTTTCTATGATTCTTTCTAGGGTTCTACTATTTCTGGATCTACCTTAGGGTTTTCTTTATTCATATTCACTCCTTCCAACTTAGTAATCATTCTAGAGCAATCCAACACTTCGTGTTCCATAGTTTTACAACAAAGACAACTAGGTCTTTTCCCAGGGCATTCCTTAGCAAGATGTCCCGGTCTTCTGCAATTGTAACAAAGAGTCAATCCTCTCTTTCTCTTAAATGATCCCTAGCCTTTCCTGTACTGCGTACTAGGATCATGGTAGCTAACCTACAAAAAAAAAATTCTAGGATCCTGCATCCATTTTTTAGTCCAAACATTCTTTCTATGCATAGGTATAACATATTTTTCACTATTCATATCAAATCTTCTTTCATCTGTTGATCCCTAGTTTTCAAGCTAGGATAGAATCTATCAAACATACATAGATTCATACTTTTGAAACAAAAATTTCCACTAATCTTACTTCTACAAAGCACAAAGCCTTCATATCTATAAATTTTCACTATTCTTACATGTATCAGAGCATATAGCTTACAGATCCTACCTCTTTTCTTGAGATATGACCTCTTTTCTTGGTACAGAGCTCCTCAGGTCAAGTAGAATGTTGTGTACCGGGACAACAGATCTACACACAGAGCTTTCACAATCTCAGGTCGAATCTTTGCACAAATCTTCTTCTTTCTCAGTTCCCAGCAATCACAGTTTTAGGTATGATATTGCGCACTTCAGCAGTAGATCTACGCACAGAACTTCTCTTCAGTTCCCAGCAATCACAGTTTCAATCCCGGCAACAAAACCATTTGTTGGCAAAGGGGCATACCTAGGGTTCAACGCTACAACAGTGCACCAACAAAACCCTAACTACCAGCCCTTTCGACAACCCCTACGAAGCAGATGAAGTCTCACCCGAGGTAGAGGCAGGGGTGGTTGCAGGACTCAAGTGTCTGCAACCTTAGTTGGGACACAAATCTATGATTATAATACTTAACAAAGCACTTTAACATCAAAAGTTCATCAATATTCAACCAATAAATACTGAGCAGATAGAACAGAGCATCGCATCATTCACTCAGATCTGATGTATTTAAGCACTTGATCATAAACAGGTAGGTTATATCTAGCAGATCAAGCACTAAGCACCTTCATATAGATTAGATCTAACTTTCTTACAAATTATTAGCACAAAGCATCAACAGATTTATCTATCTCTATCAAAGCACTTAGCAAGAGAAGTTATAAACACATCAAGACAAGCACAAAGTGGAACAACACAGTGTTTATGTGGTTCACCCCCACCCTGGGGCTACGTCCACCAACTCTTCTTCTTTATTGTCTTTAGTGAATCTATTACAAGCGCAAAGCCTCAAAAACCCTACTTCGCCTAGGACAGGATATCTGCGCACCTCGCTAGATCCTCCTTCCTTGCATTATAGCACAAAGCACTTCACAGCCCATTACAATACCTTGCACCTAGCTCTGCAAGTCTCTCCCAGTATGCACAGAGAATTTCCAAACCATACTTGCACTTAGCACTTAGTTTATCAGCCTCACATCACATAGATCCCTTTCTCCCCTTCTCTTACATAGCCTAGACATATATTTATACATTACAAAATAGGCCTAAGCAAGGGTAAACCCATGGGCCGACATCCCATGCCCGTTACATAATCCCAAAAACCTAAAAAGGATCCAAAAAAGGGGTCGAGATCCATTATCTTTTCTTCGTCTTGCACTCCTCCTTCGACAGGCTGTCGAAGTCCGAAAATAGGTCAAAATTGACCAGATCCCTCAAAATTTGGTCAAGGGCCAACAGTCACCATGTCTTCTCCTATAAAAGCGCCTCCTCTAGTGATAATAGTGACTCTGGAATCTTCTCTGCGAGGTTCTGCTATGATTAGTTGTATTCGTTGGTTTCCTCCTCGTCTTTCTTGAAGTTTGGCTAACAATGCAGGACAATCTTCTATGACATGTTCAAATGAATTGCAGTAACTACAATTGGTACAAGGTTTTTGACAGTACCTTTCCAAATGACTTGGTTGTGTGTAGTTATAACAAATAATCTAACCTCTTCCTCAACCCATACCTCCTCCTCATCCTCTTCCTCTGAATCCACCACGAGGGTTAAAGTTTCCTCTTACAGGGAAATTATACTGGGTAGTGTTCCATTCTTGTTGTACTTCACCTTAAATTTTGTATATATCCCTTGACCTTTCATGCATGAGGTCATAGACCCTACAATCCCTATCATCATGCCCTACGGACTTATAGAACGTGCAATACATATCTGTGGGTGTCTGAACATATTTTTTCATGTAATAACATTCATGAGGGCGATGTCCATTTCTACATACCTCGCACATATTAGCTTGTGAATCAATCTTCTGTTGCATCAGAGGGACTCTAATGTGTGGTAAAAGGGCAGCAATGAACCATTCCTTGTTCTGCTCGTCTAGGATCTGAAAATTCATCCGGCTTGTTAAGGTTTTAAACCTCTAATCAAACTCCCAAATAGGTTCAGCTATTCTCTACTTGGTTTCTTTCAACTCTGTAATACATTGTGACTCTGACTTGGGTTTATTGAATTCTTCAACCAACACATTCTTGATCACATTCAGCGGTTTAGGCTGTGCAATTCCTTGGATAAGTTTCATGTACCATCTCAGTGCGTGGTCTTTCAGTTTAGTACTAAACTGAGCTCGTTTAACAGCTTCGTCAGTGACAATCTTAATACTCCATACAGACTCACATAGAAACTAGTGTTGATCAGGATCTTCATATCCATTTCCTCTGAAGGTGGGTAACCTCATCTCAGTTGCAATAGATATTCCTAGGTTCCTTGACTGAGTATGCACTGAACCACTTGTACTAGTGATCTGAGTGCTCTGATAAATTAGGTTACTCTGGTTACTTAATGTTGCTGAAACAACAGGAGGAGTAATAGTACTTACTTCAACAGTCTACGCAGTCCCTGAAGTTTTTGACTCTTCTTGGTGAGGTTCTTCAGTCTTCTCTTCTTCTGCCCTAGTAGACTCTGAATGTTCCTCATTCAACAATTCGTCTTCTTATCCACTGTAGAACCCTTCTTCATGTAGAGGAGGTTCATGATCTTGTTCAAACAATTTTCCCAAAGAAACTTCTCTGAAGATCCTTCCACTGCGCATGTGCCCGATCTCTGTGTCATTGTCGCTATCTGAATTCTTGAACATTAGATTTTTCAGTCTGACCCACTACTATATTTTCAAGATGTTCTTCTCATGCAGTAGCATCTTGATCTTCAACTTCAAGAAGTGTAAAAAATTTCCTCTTGTTCCCTTAAAGAAATATCTCTCTGCTTGACTATATGACTCTACCCTATCAATAGAAAACTCTGTGATATACCCTCCAATGGTACTATTGAACCAGTGATCTCCTTCTCTTGACACAATGTTATCAACTCTCTTGGCCTTTTTTATCAACGCTGACGTCCAAACCATAAGCAGTCTAGATCTTATCTCAAACTGGGTAACTTCTAATCAGGTCAGCCACTTGTATAGCTCCTTATGAATCCCTCCAAATAAAATCTCATGTATATCAATAAAGATATACCTTCCCAACTAGTATTTTGTGCTAATATTAGGGTTCTTATTCTGAGCTTCTGCAAATTCCTTCTCTTTTTCTTCTATCCACTTATGAATCTTTGTCTTCGATGGAAACCACCTTGACATTCCCTTAAGAAGATCTCAGTCCCAGCAACGGAACCATTTGTTGGCACAGGGGCAGACCTAGGGTTTAGCTCTAAAATCACACCAACAAGCCCTAACTATTGGCCATTTCGGTAACACCTGTGAAGCAGTTTCAGTCTCACCCGAAGTAGCAACAGGGGGTTGCAGGACACAGGTGTCTATAACCAGAGGAAATGCAAGTGGAATCAAGGAAACCATGCATGGAGATCAGATTATTCTTTCCAAAGATAAACCTACTTCGCATAGTTATATATCAAATCTAACATACTAATGCATCATCAGAGTAACAGAGCAAAGAACACAACACCAATCACACACAACAATAGGATATATGTGGTTCACCCTCTCCCTAGGGCTACATCCACAGAACTATGCTTTATAATATATTAGGTGAAATCTTACAATTCTATCTACGCTCTTAGCTTGTAGATCTCTCTCCTTGTCTCTTCTATCTATCTCCCTTCCCTGCGCACCCATCTGCAGGGTTTATCTTCACACCCAACTCGAGATCTCACAACACAGACTTCTCTCTCCATACAATACTTCTCTCTCAATGATAACAACAATCACTCATCATTACATACTCAAACCCATATCAAGTCCTCTTGATCTTTATTTATACATTACAATAGCTCACCGACAGCCTTAGGCGGAGCCTAGGTGTCAAAACTCTAGATACCAAAACCCTAGGTGTCTAAAACCCTAGGTCAACTTGACCCATGTTTTCAGGGCTTCGCCAACCTATATTTCCTTCCTTCCCACGAGGTTCTCCAAAGTGTCTACTGGTGGATTTTTCTACTTGCTGAGTTGTCCACGATCTGTCTTCCTTGTTGATTTGTCATCCTCGATCTCCTCATCCAACGGCTTGCTTTCTCTTACTCCACTCTGTCTTTTCTTCTCTTTTGCTCACTTCGACCGAGTATTAATCATTGTTTCTTCCATGTAGTTTTCATTTCACCTTTTCTTTTGTAATATTCGCTTTCTTCCATAAACAGGGGCCAATAGGTGACCTATGTGATGTCGTTGGCGTGTTGGAAGGCCATTGGCCAATCTGGTTTGTCTCTGTCACCTATGTTTCTTACAGTGTTTGACGATCGATCATTCAGACCACATGGAATCATTCCTTCTTTCCCCATGCAGTTGGGAGGAAAAATTGTGTGTCTAAGTTCAAGTGGTCTATGTGCTTATCGACTACAACATGTTGTTAGGAAGGCGTTGGACTTATGCAACGCATGCAGTGGTTGCTATGGTTTTTCGGGTCTTGTGTTTTCCACACAAGGGCAGGATTATGACCATTGACTAGTTGTCCTTCTCTCATCCTGACCCTTGATCAACGGCTTCCACGGTCCCGATGATTGATAACCCATAGCCCGGGATTGTCAACTTAGGTGTTGGTTTGTTTCCAATGTTGATGGGGAATTTTGATTACCCGCTGCCTTCTGGTGATGTTAAGCTTATATTGGTTGTTCCCGACTAGCCTAGGGCTACAATTTTCAAGTGTCATCATTTAAAATGAGTTACTTTAACGATCCATGGACTCTACCTTCCCAATCGACCTCTATGAAAGTGACAGGACATCCTGGCATGGCCAAGCCCTTGTCCATGGTTGAGGTTTCATAAAACATTATCCATCAAACTTCGGCCAACCCTGATCTGACTCCCCCACAGGAGTTAGATCTAGTCCTTGAGCTAATTGGGGTCAAGGTTCTCTTTCCACTGAAGATCCTTTAGACCTGGTCTTTCCATTTGATGAGGTGATTCTAGAGGCATTGACTGGTCCTGATAGACCCTGGGATGTTCTCCATCATAGATCTTACTTCCTTCCCAAGTTAAGGAGAATAGAAGTGGGAGAATTTGTTTCGACTGTGAATCTAGATAGTGCTTGTCCTATCAATCCTCTGGTGATGCACGGATTTTATGCCAAGGGTAACATGGAAAGTATCGCTACAACGATCCCAATAGATATCTTCAAAACCCCTGGCATTGTGTAGAATGTTTTCGTCGGAGCAGATTGATCCCTGGAAGAGATTTGAACTTATACTAAGTTATTCAAGGAATTCTGCGACGTTTTTGCCTGGTCTTACAAGGAAATGCCAGGAATTGACCCAAGAATTATCGAACATGAAATTACAACTTATCATGATGCTAAGTCGGTCTGACAAAAGCTTCGTCCGGTGAATCCTCGAAAAGTGATAGCAATTAAGGCAAAAGTAGAAAAACTGCTCAAAGTTGGTTTTATCTACCCAGTACAATTGACGGAATGGGTGTCAGACCCGGTTATGTTTAACAAGAAGCAAGGTACGATTCGTGTGTGCATGGACTTTCATGATTTGAATAAGGCATGTTTGAAAGATAATTTTCCCACCCCGTTCATCGATCAAATTGTCGATGAGTGTGCCAGTTGTGAGGTCTTTTCATTCATGGATGGTTTCTCGAGATACAATCATATTCAGATCAAGCCCGAAGACCAACATAAAACAACTTTTATTTGTCCTTGGGGTACGTTCGCGTATCATAATATGCCTTTTGGCCTAAAGAATGTTGGAGCCACTTTTCAGCAGGACGTGTTGTTTTCTTTTCATAGCCTTAGACATATAGTTGAGGCATATCTTAATGATATAGCATCACTGATGCAATCCCCCCCCCTTTCTATCTTAAGGGTTGCATGACCTCTCGGTCAGGATCCTCAAGTTCTTGAGTCAATTGACTCTCTGAAACCTCATTGGTTCCATTCTGTGTTAACCACAGACCCTCTCGGCTCCCTGCACAGGCTTCACAATGCCCGCGACCTTTCCTCTTGCGCTCTACAAAACCTCATAAAGTAATGTTCGTGCCTTTTCTCTTGACCCCCTTCGTAGATATGACCTTAGGCGACCCCTTCACATGACCACGCGATTGTGGCACAGCCACAAGTGGTTTGGGACCAAACTACTTTTCGGCCCACAATTCACCCAGAGTCCCCACGTGTCCCTTGGGCGAAACCACGGTTTGGATTGTGGCCCGCTCTCAATACATTAAAGTTCGTGAAAATCACACCCCATCAATGCATAGTGACCATCGATCTCGCGATCTTGATGTTGTTGGTGAATGGGTGACCGATATTTCCTCTTACAGATCAACGGTCCAAGTTTTTGCTCTCAGATCGACGGTTGTCGTCGATTTAGAATTCCGAGCTTCGAAATTCTCAAATCTCAAATCTTGGTTTCCTTCGCAAGGAAATATTTTGGAACAAAATATCTACTGACACCTGTCCCTTCGAATCAACGGTTGTGATCTATGCGGGTCTTTGGACTCCATAGATTTCAAATCTCAAATCTCTCTCTTCCTTCAATGGCTTTTATCTGGAGTCAGTGATCCACTGACATGTGTCCTGCCGATATGACGGTCGAGGATCACTTTGGGTCTTCACTCGGAGTTCTTGGATCTTCACCACGCCTCCTCTAGATCTAATGGCTCAGATTCACTTCACGACTTTACCAAGAGTCCACGGATTCAAGACACATATCCTTTGGATCCGATGGCTACGAATCACTTCGGGACTTCAGGAATTCGGGGTTTGGTGATCTCAATTCTCAAACTAAAAATCCCACGATGATTTTCCCAGAGCGCATGATCTGCTGACAAGTTTCCACTGACAGATCGATGACTCTTGGTTCTTTGGCTCTCCGAGCTTCAGCGATCTCAAGCTCTCATCCTTCGCATTCTCCCGAAGTGACTTCACCTGGAGCTCACGATCTCATGCCACGCATCCTTTTCTGGATCAACGGTCCAGATCTCCTACGGAACTTCCTAGTTTAGGAGACTTAGATCTCAAACTTTGATGGGGTTCCATGAGTGTGAAGCATTAAATCTCACGCACCTTGGAAAAATCAGATGGTTTTTGATCTCTCACGCTACGATCCAATGGTCTCTGTTTCTCCTCCTCTTGAGCTTCTGATATTTCTTGTCTTAGAAAATTTCTAAGTGTTCGAAGGTTCTGAACCTTCGCTCCTCCTACGAGTCTGAGTCTTGGACTTCGCTAACACTTACGAGAAGTGTTATTTATCCTAAGCTTGGTCTTTGTGAAGACTTTGAAATCTCGCACACTCCTTGCATTTTAGGGGATTTCGATAACTCAGATTTGGAAGATTTCTCTAAGAGAAATTCCTCTCACCCTCCTGGCATTCTCCTTTCATCTCTGTGCATGCACTCTACAACAGATCCTTATGCAGGTTCGAGTTCCTGCAGATGACTATGCACACCTTGCAGTAGTCGCTTTGCACTCCTTGAAAAAGAAAATCTCATGTTATCTCTTCTGATATTTGGAATCGAAACAAATCCTATCAATGCACTCCTTGCGTTCTCTGTGCACACCTCGCACCACTCGACAAAAGAGAAATGATTGAGAATTATCCTAACATTCACAGTTCCATCCACTCACAATGGAAATCACTCATTCACTCATGAAAGCATAACAACAGAGAATTGCAAACATTATCCACACCACACATTGGATCAATTTTCCTCTGTTCTATTCAAAAGCGAAAACGGTTACAGCTGTAATCAACACAAAAACTGTAAAAAACTCAAAATTCTCCTATGAACTGGCATCTACTTGCAACTATCTAAAATCAAGTTACAGCTACATGCAATCATCTTACAGCCATATGCAACCAGCCTCATTTGGGCTTACAAAACATCTATTTAACTCAGAGGGTTCTTTGGGTTCCCCTTGACTATGTGTCTACTCTAAGACTATCTTACGGCTATCTTAGATCAGTCGCAGTCCAGAGCCAGAGTAGAAACTCTCACTTTGCTCGTAATCATTCACGCGTGCCTCAAAGATTTTTTCGGCGCTGAAGTTCAAGTGTACTTCAAAATTATATGTTGTAACTGCCAACGTTGAGATTTAGAAAGATTCCCATGTGCCGAGTAGTTATGCTCTGTATGCTTGCCAATGATGCTCCTACATCAATCACACTCTCGCAAGAGATCTGATCATCCCACTCATCTTCGACTAATCTTTGAGCGATGTCGCTACTATCAAACTCGCTTGAATCCTAACAAGTGTAGTTTATGCATCACATCGGGTCGTCTTTTAGGTTTTATTGTTTTGACAACAGGGATCATGGTCGATCCTCTCAAGGTTGAGGTGATAGTTCAATTGCCTCCCTTGTGAATGATACCCCATCTTCAGAGCTTACAGAGGAAAGTGAACTTTCTTCGGCATTTTGTCGTGAATTAGGCTGAGATCACTAAAGGGTTTATGCGTCTCTTGAAAAAGGGAGTCCCATTTTGTTGAGATGAAGCTGCTCAATGCTCCTTCGAAGCATTGAAATGTGCCCTAACGTCTGCCCTATGCTTCGGCCTCTCGATTATAATAGAGATTTCTTGTTGTATTTGGTTGTTGCAAAAACGACCATCGGCATGGTCTTGGTTTAAGAGGATGATCTTCTCAAAGAGAATGTTATATATTACCTTAGACGAGGCCTAGTTGGGCCGAAACTCAACTATTATCACATTGAGAAGCTTTCTTTGGCAGCAGTTCATGATGTCCAACGGTTCTAACACTACATTTTTCTTTGCAAGACCATTGTCATTGTCGTTGTGAACCCTTTTCAATATGTGTTAACACGATGGGTCATTGGTAGAAAGATCAATAGATGGATTTAATCCTCCAGGAATTTGACTTGGATTTTATTTCTACGAAATCCAAAAAGTCGTTGCTCTTTGTCGAACTTATCTCGGAACTTTCGATCGAGTCTAGTGATATCATGCCCAAAGGATCGCCTATCAAACAAGATATTTTTCTAATCGCATCTTCGGACCCCTGGTATGGAGATATACTAGTCTATCTCTAGACTTTAAAGTGCCCCACTTCTTCTTCCTGTGATGAGTGTCGACGAATTTTCCATCAAGCACAAAACTATCTTATACTCGATGACACTTTGTATCGTCGAGGTGTATATTGCATTCTTCGTTGGTGCCTTGTCCATGAAGAAGCAGAGTTCATTTTCAACAAATTTCACACTGGAGCATGTGGCGTTCATTTTTCTAGGTTGGCAACAACCCAAAAGATTCTACGTGCAGGTTACTTATGGCCCTCGTTAATCAAGGATTGTGATGAGGTGGTCAAGAAGTGCCACCCATGTCATATCTTCTGTCAGAATATGCGGGCACATCCTGCTCCCATGCTTCCTATCATCGTTGTTGGTCCTTTCACCAAGTGGGGGATTGATTTCACTACATGTCACCCAGCCTCATCAAGGGGGCATCGTTACATCATCATAGCAGTAGACTACTTCACGAAGTGGGTTGTGGTTATGCCAACATTTAACAATGATGGTGAAATAGTGGCTCTTTTCATTTTTAATCAGATAGTAGCACAATTCGGCATCCCAAAGGAGGTTTTCACTGACCATGGAAACACTTCCAAAAAAAAATGATGATTGAGTTAACGTCAAATCTTGGGTTTAGGCAAGAACATTTGTCACCTTATTACCCACAAGCGAATGGTCAAGTTAAAGCTGTGAATAAGTCCTTCAAAACCATTCTTCAGCGGATGATCAATTCTGCCAAGTCAAATTGGCATCTGATGTTGTACTTAGCGTTGTGGGCCTACCGAACGTCTGTGAAGACTGCCACCATTTTTTCACCTTTTCAACTTGTATATGGGCTGGAAGCAGTCTTACCTATTGAGTGTTGGATTCTTTGTTTAAAGTTGGCAGTGGAATTATTGTCGGACACTTCACCGCTTGAGGAACGCCTACTATATCTCGAGCAACTCGATGAGTAGTGTTGTGATGTAGCCTCGGTCAATGAGGCTCATAAGCAACGAGTCAAGTGTTAGTACGATCAGTCCGTTCATCCTTGGATTTTCTCTGAAGACAATCTTATCCTGGTCTATGATCAAGACAAAGATCCCTTAGGTGCAGGCAAGCTCAAACCCATGTGGTTCATACCATTCATTGTGCAAAAGGTCTTGAAGAAGGCGTTTATTGTCTGGTTGATTTTGAAGGAAATGCCTTGGAGAAGCCTAGAATTGGGCTCTACCTCAAGAAGTATTACTCTTAGGTTGGTCACCTAGGTGACTTCTTGTACATATGTATAGATTCTTATATAGTTTCTGTCTTTTTTGTTTTGTGGACATGTATTTATTATGTCTTCTTTTTCACTATGGCAGATGTCAAGTGAATCGGAGGTGTATTTTGGGTTCACAGACGGCGCTAGCCAACACACTCGGAGGCTTGCTTCCGCATCTTGGGTGATTTTCACACCTGTAAGCTAGTTGTTATCTTCTGGAGGTGTTTGTCTAGGTGACGCTACAAACAATGTCACAGAGTATAGTACAATGATAGAGTTGCTTCGTGATGCTTTGTCGCATGGCATTTCTCACCTCTGGGTCTACCTAGATGCTCAACTAGTTGTGCCCCAGTTAAATGAGGTTTACCATGTTTATGATCCCACTCTGCACCAATGTTTCCTTAGGGTACGTCTCTTAGAACATTATTTTGATTACATTACGTATATCCATGTTCCTAGGAGATTTAATCATATGAAAAATACTCTAGCTAATCAAATATTAGATTGGCATGTTGCACACACATAAAAAGAGAAGCACACACATACACATGTACATACATTTGTAAAGGATGTAATCCATAAGACAAATAAGATGTAT
>ML777582.1:7052-37277 GCA_009831015.1 Picea engelmannii | reverse complement strand
TATATATATATATATATATATATATATATATATATATATATGTATATATATCAAAATGTGTCATGAATACATAGGTGGGCGTGAATGCCTCAAAAATAATGTTCAGTATACATTGTTGGGCTTATGCCCTCAAAAAATACATGTACAAAAGGTGCCCTCGACACATTAAAATTCTAGCCTATCTAAGCACAGGGCCTATTGGCCCTGCCATAATGAACAACGACGTTGGCCAAATGTTGGAAAAGTTGGACCCACGTTTGTGGCACCCCCACTACATGAGGTTGCATGGAAGGTGGGAGATCCTTGATCTCAGCCATGGGTACTATGCGAGTGAGCGCAGTGAGGTTGCACTCCACTCGTCTCAAAACCCTCTCATTCTCTCCAAATGGAGGTCCCCATGTGGCTATCGGTCCGCCGGTTGTTGCTAGTCCTGCCTCTAATTGAGGACATCGTCGAGTCCTCACATAGTCTGCTAGGTGCATTAGTCCCACATATGTACATAGAAAATACACAAGATTTAATAGTATATACACATATAAAAATGATATATATATATATATAAACAAATAAAAATTAAATAACATTAAAATCATGTTACCTATATCGTCTTTCTCCTCTCTGGGAGGCATGGGCATGTCTAGATCCCTGGAAAAGTTGACAGCATAGGGGTAGTCCTCGATCGTTGGAATCTGTCATGCCCACCATTCAAAGAACTTGTCGTCAAAGGCCTCTATGGTCCTCCCTCCCCCCTGTCATGGCAGCGATGTTTCCCATCTACATATCGTTGGGAAGGAAGCCACATGCACCTATACTGTCTCTCTGGGACTAAGACTAGGAACCCTCTCAAAGAAGAAGGAACATAGGATCATATTGAACCCAAAGTTCTTGTTGGTATGTTTTCGACACTCTGTTAGTAATCTCTTCATGCACATGAGCATGGTCGTGCTCTAGTTAAAAATATGTTCCTCCTGACACTGAATGGCACAGTGCATGTGTTCCCGTGAGGCTTGATGTAGGGTTGTGGATCTAGTAATCCACCCAATCAGTAACAATATCACTCGTAGAGTCAAGCTGGTTATATTATGAATCGACACATGAGAACCTACCTTCTCAGTGCCAGCCTCGCAATACATCTGGATGTAATCCTCAATGTTGAAAGGCCTAGGGGGGAATGTCCTCATATTGATTGGTTCCCCTCTCTTCGAGAGGCCAATCAAAAAGTAAGTATCCTTAGTCATTGGAGTCAACGACTGATCTTCTAACATGAATGCCTCTGCATCTGGGTGCCAATAATCAACGAGGGTGTTGAGTAATCTGGGTTGTGCCCTCATAAAAGGACACTGGAAGAACTTCCATAGTCCACATTGTTTTAGTGCGGCAATGGATGCAGGGTCCTCTTCGACCAATATGTATATGTCCTTGTGCTCCCTCTCCCTCCAATGGACATACATCATGTTCCATAGTCAAAATGGAGTAATTTAGCTCTTGCTTCTTCTTTTTTTTCAAGCTTGCAAAGGTGTACGTAGGTTGTATTAGCCACGGTCATGTATGTACGTGGGAAGATTGTTTTCTTCCTGAGTACATACGTGGTTTTTCCTTGGACAACTTGCGTACACGCAAGGTCACTCTTTTTAAAAGAGCGCTCCCCCTTAAAAACTAAATTAAATGCACAAATGAAATATTGAAATCAAGGAGGGATGATATTATACTTACTTGGTCCAAGTAGAAGTTTGTTTCATCCACTGAAGTTCCCAGCACCAACTTCTTTAACAAAGGGGTTCTTTGTCCTTTTGGTTAATTCTCAAATTGCAATCGTAAAAATGAGTTGTCAGCTTCTATTTATAGACTTTTTTGTCCTTTTTTTCCACTTTTTGAACACCTTTGTCGTTTTTCCTGGATTGGTGATCACTTGATTCCGATTATGAGTTTCTTATTGGACGTTTCGGTACTCTTTTCCTTTTGGTTTGGTAAACGTTTTGGGGATGGGTCATTTTTTTATATCCTTTGGTAAAAGTCATTTTTTCCAAATTTTTGCATATAAGTTAGTATTTCATCTCCACTTTCTGCACCACGATGTCTTTTCCACTTTCCCATTGGATCGACCCCACCGAAGTGCGACATAAAACCTTTATTGTTGCTTTAGAAGTGTCGTAATTAGGTGGTAGAGCCTACCTATACATGGATGCCCTAGATAGATCCTTGTTTCATTTTGGTGTCCATTTTGTCAGTAATGACTATAGGCTCGAGAGTCCTTGTTATTCCTGTCATGATTACGAGATTAATCCTCATCTATTTGATGTACCATCATTCTTGGCCTTACCCTCGAGATTCCCAAATGAGCACGCTTTGTTGTCTTTCAAGATCACTTTAAAATTTGAAAGCAACATCCGACGAGACTGTATTTATTCATTTGGAGCTTATCTGGATTAACTGAGAAAAGTAGCCCCCTGGAGTCTTCTTTAAGCCCTTTTCAGACTCTCTAAACATGAAAATATTGTCAAGCGATCTTGTTTCCCTTCATGCTCACCAAACTCAAATTTGAAGGCACATCTGTCTGGCGGTAGTTTACCCCTTTTTTAGTCCGGATGGCTAATTTCACGAATAAAGGTATGCTCTAGAAACTTCGATTCGCTAGAAGAGTATTCTCAAGCATAAGTTTAACCCTTTTTTGGGCCTGAGGGACTAAATCTTCAAAAAAGGAACATTCTCCTTGGTTTTGGTTGATCACCCTTTTTAGGACTTGGAGATTACTTACGAAAAAGGAACCCCCACAGAGTCCATAGTTAAGCTCTTTTCAGAGTCCCTAAAATTGAAAAGATCGTCGAGTGACCTTGTTCATTCACACTTGTTAAAGTGGTCCAGAAGAACATCTACTGGCATGAGTTTAACCCTTTTTCCAGCTTGTAGATTATAGTGGAAAAAAGTACACCTCGGGATATTCATCTCGCCGGGAGAGTTCTCCTCAGTCACTTTTATAATTTTTCGAGCTAAGGAGACTAAACTTAGAAAAAAGGTTATGAGTCTATAGTTAAGCTCTTTTCAAACTCCTTAAAATTGAAAATAGTATCGAGTGATCTTGTCTTTGTCACACTCGTTAAAATGGTTTTGAATAGATGTCTTTTTGGTGCAAGTTTAACCCTTTTTCGATCCGACTAGACTATTTCTGAAAAAGGTATTCCCTGGGGTCTTCTTTTACGTTTTTTCAAACTCTCTAAACGTGAAAAAAACTACCGAGCTTACCTTCTATGGGATCGTTAAAAATTACATAGAAGGCGTCTTATCGTGTCTTGCTTAATCACATTTCCATATATGTGTCTTTGGCCTAATGTCGGATCCTTGTTG
The DNA here is from genome assembly GCA_009831015.1 of Picea engelmannii. Classification (NCBI taxonomy): domain Eukaryota; kingdom Viridiplantae; phylum Streptophyta; class Pinopsida; order Pinales; family Pinaceae; genus Picea; species Picea engelmannii. The sequence continues at coordinate 33,935 of ML777582.1, read as the reverse complement.
TTCTCAACTAAACCTTTGAAGCATGCCTTATACGCAAGCCTTGTAGCACTTCTTGCCTATGCGGCCTGACACCTTGACCCATGGAGGAATTTTCCCCGAGTGTCCTTTTCTTGCACATGTCTCCTTTCTATGAGCATTAGTATGTTCCCTACGCTTGCAACTAGTATGATTACTTGTGACACTCGTTCCTCCTTTGTAACATAGAATTCTTTTAATCTTTTTCAAGATCTTAAAAATTTGAAAAAGACACAAAAAAATCAAATATTCCAAAAAGAGGGGACAGGAAATATGTATTCTTTTTTCAGCAGCACAGAGAGTCTCCCTTGGACAAAGCACATCCTTTCATTTGTTTTTCAAGCATTTAGATCTAGTATGACCTTAGGAAGTTATTCTCACTGCATAGAGTTGTGTCCTCCTTCATTTGGTTACTCTTCCAAACACATGGAGAGTTTGTGTTGCCTCCTGCATCGTGAACTTATCTCAATGTCATGTTTCCTAAGTCTGATTATCTTTCGTGCTTTTGTGCAAGGGAAGTTTCACCCAACCTGAGTTGGACTTTCTGTAGTTTGTCTCTTGACCTCGAGTCGGCCATCCCAAGAGTCCAGTCAAGTCCAGATTCAAAATCGATGAAGTTCTCTGCCTGATCATTGAGATCCTCATGTCTTTTCTCGACGAGTTGTCGAAGACCTCAAGGTAGTGAGTTATATACTCCCATTGTACTCCTACCTGAGTTGTGAAGATCTTGAAGTTGTTGCTCGAGCTATGAATTCGTCATCTCCAGTCATCGGGCATCACTAACTTCTTGAAGATTAATACTATACTTGTATATCTTCGACTGATTTTGAGATGTAGATCCATTGTGTATTGTTGGCGACTACAATTTATATCGTTAAATGACATGGATCTACAGTGTATTTGATTGGAAGCCATGATTTAGTTCATCCTGAGCATGGGTGTGCCCTCCTCGAAGAGATAATTATTGTTTTACAAATGGTGCCTCCCGAACTCTGGTCCTGGGATCACTCGATTTCATACATTGGTGAAGATATTGTAATGTATTTAGGACATCAGTTTCTCTTCTGACCTCACACATTAGGGGGCATCTATTATAGCCCTAAAATTCCCTACCCTTGCATACATGGCCTTGGCCCTCTTACTCGCATATTTTTCTGAAGCAATGTTGAGAAGCTCTTCTTAAAAAACCATTTTTTGGAAGATATACATGCCTTGCACCATTACACCCCACATACATATGCTTGCTACACCACTACATCTCATGTACATACGCCTGTTGCACCATTATAGCCCACGTATGCTTGCAAAAGTTGCAAAAAATAAAAAGTTGCAAGGAATTCGTTGAAATTCACGAGCTATTGGAAGTTTCCCAACTAATCCACCTGTTATAGCCCGTTACCCAACCGAATAAACATCATTTTGTCATATAAAAGGAGGTTTTGGTGTCTCATTTCACATCCAGGCATAAAAACAACGAAACTCTGCCCAATTTCACTTCCACTCCTTTCCCAATATATTGTTTCCTTTTGTGAGATACTGCCTCAGCATTCCCTCATTAGCCCCTTCTTCCCCCATTCAACCCATTCCCTTCCACAGAGGTGATCAGAAGGTTCAGAGAAGAAGTCCATTCAAGGTGCACTTGGAGCATGGTAAAGAGGAGCCTGGACCAAGTTCGCGGAACGGTGGCCGAAACATATTGTAAGGTATAATCTTTGTACGATGAATAAAAGAATCGCATTTTCCTGTCCCAAATGATGGTGTTTTGAGTATTTTTATTGATTTATACTTAACATTTTATATCTAACCCTAACTCATGGATAGAATAGCATGCTTTTAGTTCTCGTTTGCCTATCTTTGGATGCAGTTCATCCTTGGGAGGAGACATGCAGTCAGTGGAAATTCCAAGCTTGAGGAGATCATAACCAGACGTGGGATCAAAGGTATAGTTACCCGATCTCTTCTCTTATTTTCTTTTCTTTACAATAGTTTTGGTATGTTTGGGGTAGTATAGAGAATTTATTTACTTTTAAATGGTTATTTTCTCTATCTACATCTTGAACGTTGGTGTAGTTAAAGGGGGTTTTTCTAGCTAGCACTATGCAACAACATTTTGCAAGTCAGTGACCTCTGTACGAAGTCGATTATGAGATTCTTCCAAGACAGTGGTGTTTTTCTGACAAATCTCCTTCAATTTCTTAAGCATCGGGACTTCATAATCATCAAGCATGCCTATTGTCGATAGAGGGAAAGAACCAAGAAACCAAATTTGCAAGTGATGGTTCGAAAAGAAAATGGGTTGATGGGAAGTCGACCATAAACAATAATTCACCAGTTGACTGGAAAAAAAAAAATTGCTCTTATGGTATTCTTCCTCTAATAAGAAAGCGACCCAAATCCAATTTGAGAGGTAGCAATCGATCATACCTTATTGTCGGTGCCAAGAAGAAACTAGACGATGGAATAAGAGATGGGTCATGGTGTATCTCTAGTTGGTGCCCAATCCACACAAAAAAATTGTGTTGTTAATAAAGTAGGGCAACCAGGAACACAATCAAGTCCAAGAGGGTCCAATCTGAGGTCGACATAGACTTGATTCTTCAGTCGGTAACAAGATATAGGGTGTGTCCTTCCCAGCCAATGAGTTGAGTCAAGGAAAGGGTTTGAATCCACAAGTCAAGTCAGATCTGGATCATTCGAGGCACCAGACAAGTGTGTGGTAAAGTAAAGACAAGTCAAAGTTGAACCACACTTTATTCAAGCATCATTTAGTCAAAACGCACTCCTCCAGGTGCTAATAGAAGGACATGTAGTTCAATCAAGTAGGGAAAAGACACAAAGTCAAATTCCATGAATGATTTTCCCAATCATCTTGAGTATCTGCGAGAGCTAGGGAATCCACCCATAGATCAAGTCGAGATTCAGTCAAATTTATCCACTAATTGATCCACTAGTCGACATGAATATTTGGTCAAATATTGCTCAGTTTAGCATACCTTGCAGTCAACGCAATCGAGGAAATGGTTTGATTCTAGTCAATTCGAGGGAAGTCAACTCTTGGTCAAGAGAGATTGAGAATCATCGCTCATCTTGACTCAAAAACACAAGTCTATCGAGAGCCAAGGCATCCACAAAATTTGGTCAAGTCGACGTCCAAACAAAAAAAAGTAAGTATGGTCTCACCAAACTCGGTCTCCACCAGAAAATGACGAAGAAAAGAAAAATAGAATATAGCACAAAAACATGACAAAATAATTAGGGAATCAATCGTATAATACCCGACTTAATTCCCAATGAATCCATATGTGTGAATTCAACAAGTGCTCGATGACCCATATCAAACCATCAACATGTTCTTCACTTGGAAAACAAAATCACGATCCTCAACAAAAATCAATCTAAAAAATGGATTCACCACTATCTCAACCTCATTCTCATTCTCTCTTAACCTGATATCACAAGACCATCGACTCTAATACCATGTTGGGACAGGTAGATAATCATAGAGGAGAATAGAGGATCTGGGAGCAATGGTGGTGTCTAAAGATACCATTTCACTGAAGCATGGCAAGCACACTCCATGAGAGCATGGAAACAACTCTCTTGATGATAATAGATTGATCCAAAAGGATCATCTATAAATAGGTTTGTTCATGGATCAAACCAACAATAACAAGATAGAGTCAGTTGCAACTGTCCAAAAAAAGTGGATATGGAATCCAAAGTGGACACGGTCAACCATTAATTTAGTCGGTGGTTGGACCTAAGAATTTATCAACTCCCTTAATCTGACAAGGTGAGGTTTACAAAGAACCCAATGTTCCAACAAATAATTCATTTTTTTAAATATAATAATAGTACTTTTAAGAAACCCCCTAAATTGGGTAGTTAATTTATGAATTAATTCAAATGTGGGGTCTTTTTTTTTATTTTTACCTTATCTTAATTCAATTTCTGGAAGGATTAACTACTAGGGAGTAATGCTATTCCACCTTATTGTGTGCCCCCAATCATAAGAACCATATATTTTTCAAATAGAGGCTCCACATCTCCATTGAGAGTCTAGGCCTCAGTTGAGACTCCATGTCTCCATTAAGGATTCACTAATTATTTCCCACACCCATATGTTGGCAAGTTGGAAAGGCTTGCCCTATATTCTGCATATGCAATAATCACACACATATCATGTAGATCTATATCATATAAGAATAATAACAATTTATCGCTTAATATTACTTGATACCCTCCATAGATATTTACTATGTGACTCTCAAAATGGAGTTCTCCCAAACAACCATATCCACCTATGTCCCCCTCAGGTAACCAATGTTCTACACCACTTAAATCATGTCACGACATGTTCATGTAGATATATAATGTAAGAAATATACTATCAAAGAAATTCATATGGTTCCATTAAGCTTTCACGACATTTAATTTGGATTCCATAGCTTTCCTCTTGCTTTATTGAACTCCACCCAGAAGTCCTGGAGGCCCTACAGGTACTATCCACCTGACACAACTTACACTTGTTCACAGCATAAGTTTTAATTTCATGTTCAAGCATATATCAATCATAATGTATATGCTAATCTACTAAACAATTAAGGAGATCAAATTCTTCATTTCAATCAAGTATATTCCACAAGTCACATACATACAACATAATAAAAAACATGGTCACTAAGCTCTTCAATCAATCCTCAAATTAACCTCCTAATCCTTCTCAAAGTAGAGTTAGGAAAGGAGGGGCATTACAACTATAACTAAGGATGGATTCCTCATTATGAATCATATATTGGAGCTTATCTCATTAGGGGGTTCCTCCCTCAAAGAGTATGTGATGTAAATTTGAATATGTAGAGTAGAAATAATAAAGTGACAAAAGTGACATATTACAACCACAATAGCCAATAAAAGAACCAGATACCTTTATTGATGAGAGAAATGTTCACTTTCCTCTTCAAGGGGGAAACCTCCAAATGAATAGAGCCTTGATTACATTATACTTCACAAAACATCTCATTACATTTCTTCTACTTCTTTATACAACTCTATCTACCTCCTAGGAACATTCTAAAGAAGGAAATTTCTAGTAGGTCGAACATTATATTAAACTTTCTAACAATTGTTGTTTTCACTCTACTACATGGGCCTTATTTACTATATATGACCTCCATACATAGCAACCTATTTATCTACTTAGGGGGTTAGGGTAGGACCCTAACATGCTCTCCCCCTTAGAAAGAAACATTGTCCTCAAGGCTGGAGATGAGGGAAATTCTTAAGGATCTATTTTGTTTCCCATGTGGCATCCTTGGATGGTGTATCCTTCCATTGTATCAGGACCTCCTAGATAGTGCGCTGGCAAAGTTGGAGCTCTCTTTTTTCAAGGACAGCCTTGGGATGAAACCAAGTGGAACCTTCTTCATCTAGTTTCAGAAGGCTAGTTTGAAAACAGTAATTAAATTTAACCACTTTATTTAAGCAGGAGACATGAAATATTGGATGAATTTTAGAGTGACTCAAAAGTTTAAATTTGTAAGCCACTGGCCCAATATGTTCGAGGACCGTATAGGGGCTATAAAACTTGAGAGTAAGCTTTTGATGGTGGTTTCCTTTGAGGGAGGTATTATTAGAAGGATATAGGCAAAGGAACACCTAATCCCCTTCATCAAAATGTCATTTGGAATGATTTTGATTAGCCTATTGCTTCATCTGATTATGAGCCATTACCATATTATCCTTGAGAATGTGAAGAATGTCGACTCGAGCTATGAGGTTTTTTTCAACCTCCTACACCTTAGAGACTTCAGGTAAGTAGGATAGTGTTGATGGGAGCTTTTGTCCATATACAACCTCAAATGGAGATATTAAAGTGGCACCATGATAAGATGTATTGTACCATGATTTTGCTAGAGGTAACCACTGAACCCATTAGGATTGTCATTCTAAAGTAAAGCACCTCAAATATGTTTCCAAGCACTTGTTGATAATACTTTTAATCTAACCATTATTTTAGGGGTGATAGGTGGTGATAAGATTCAATTGAATTCCCTAGATCCACAACAACTCTTGCAAAAAAATGCTAGTGAAAGTGGGGTCGCAGTTTGTCACAATAGATTGTTGCATACCATGGAATTTAAAAATATTATCCATGAAAACTTGAGCGATTGTGGAGGCTTTAACGGGGTGTTGTAGAGCACAAAAATGAACATATTTGGAAAGGTGATCAACCACAACCATGATGATGGATTTATTCCCATATTTGAGTAACCCCGCAATGATGTCCATATAAATGTCAATCCATATAATTGGTGGAATGGATAAAGGTTGTAATTTTCCAAGAAGTTTCTTTGTTTCTCCCTTGTGTCATCAACAAAGGTCACATTCTTCCACAAAATTTTGGTTCTCCTTCTTCATTCCTTCCCAAAAAAATGAACAATTGATCCTTTCATGTGTTTTATGAAATCCTAAATGACCTATTGTTTGAGAGGTGTGGAGTTCAGATAACATCGTTGATTTAAAGAAAAAAAATTGGTTCAAATACATACTCCCTTTATAGTGAAGCTCTTTATTTTTCCAAATGTATTCATGATATGCATGGGGTTCCATTTGAAGTTTTTTCATCCAGAGAGTGATCTTGGGAATGTTCACCAATATTTATGGATGTCGTTCAACCAATATGATACTATGAAAAAGATTGAAAAGAGTAACTCTTCCTTTTCATGATTTCAAGAGATAGCATCTGCTACCACATTCTCCTTGCCCTTCTTATAAACCATCTCATGGTCATATCTTGATGTGGACCCCCCTTCTCTCCTCGGGGTTGCACGACCTCCCAATCAAGGATCTTCAAATCTCTGAGCTAGATTAGCTCCTCGAGACCTTGCTGGCCCTGAATTGAATTAACACAGGCCCTTTATCACCTTAGGCACAGGTCATATGGAACCCACGAACCCTTTCTTCAGCGCTCCTTAATCTTTAAAATTTTGAGCGTTAGCTCCTTTTTGCCATCCCTCTCCTCATGCGACCTCAGGATATGACCCGGGGCTTAATCTCCTCAAGTGCTTCGAACTTAGGACTTTGGCCACTTCGACTACAACTGCAACCCTTTTTCCTGAACTCCAAACCGTGAACATGTCTATTGCAAGAATCAATGGTTCTCGCCTATCTGACAACCAACAGCTGTGATCTGCTTCAGACTCTGACCTTCAGGAGTTTCGAACGTTGTGCACACCCTTTTTTTCCCTAAGTGTCTCTATTTCGAACCCTTTCACCTATTGACACTTGTCCTCTGGATGGATGGCCTAGATATATCGAACCACAAATGGCTCAGATATGCTCAAGGGCTCCAATCTTTCGGCGATTCTCCACTCCTCCCAAATCTAGTTCCTTCCAAAAGACAAAGTAGTGAAGGGCCTAATCCAACGCCATGTGTCCTGTCCCAATGGATGGCCAGGATTTCTTTGTCTCCTGGCTCTTCAGGTATTCTCCTCCTTTGCCTTTCCTCCGAAAGAATTTTCCTTCGAAGCTTATGGATCTCTGTCACGTATCCTCGCCATAACCAATGGCTTGGATCTACTTCGCACTTCACAATTTTGTGAAGATCGCTATCTGCTTGGCGCAAATTCTTTGAAGTTGTTCTTTCCTGAACTCGCTTATCCACTGCCACATCTCAACCTTCCATCCAACGGCTAGGATCTCTTCGCAGCTTCAGACTTCGGTGTTTTTCAGTCTTCTATACTCCAAATCCTCTGATTCACGAATTTTTGAAAGGACCCACGACTAACCACTACTCAACTTCTCCCAAATCTGACGGTTTGGAATGATTATGATTCTCCTGGAAGGATCTTGATCATTTATCTTGCAAAACCTTAAAAGCTCATCCTTCCTAAAGGATATCTCCTGCTAACTCTTATGTACTTGTCCTTTCTTCGAGGTTTGAACTCCTTAAAGGATTTCTTCGACGCTTAGTCGGATTTTTGGATATGTGCATGCCTTGCAACGGATTCTTACGCAAGACATAACTTCTTGTGGGCGACTATGCACACCTTGCAGTAGTCTCTTTGCACTCCTTGCAAATGAAAGTTTCACGCTATCTCTTTTGAGATTTGAGTCAAAAGACTATGTTAAACGCACTCCTTGTGTACAGTATCCACTCATTGCATAAGCTCAAGGAAGAGAAACAATTGAAACTTATTCACCCCTTCACGAATTTATTCATTCACAGTAAAACTCATGCATTCATGAAAACTCATAACAAAAGAGAACTATAAAAAGTAGCAACACCATGCATTGGATCAATTTTCCTCTTTTATATTCATTCAAATGTAAATGGCTACAGCTATGATAAAACAATAACTAAAAATTTAGCAACAAATAAATCACAGCAATCTACTACTAATTTGCGGCAGCCACATTCGGGCATACAACACCTCTATTTATCTCAGAGGGCTCTTAGGGTTCCCTCCGACTACCTATCTACTCCAACAACAACAACAAAAAAACTAAGTACAACTCAAGTTTCATTACATTAAAGTCTAGGAGTGAAACTCCCAGATCAGTCTTGATCATTCAGTTCCCAAGCGTTTGATCTTCTTCAGTTTTCAATCAATTCAAAAAAATATATTTGCAGGAAACGCCAGCGTTAAGATTATGAATTGATTCAAAGGTGTGCTAAGGCATTTATTTGTCTCTCCATGCATGCTTGTTGACGATGCTCCTGCATCATATCCCAACATTTTGGTGACCCATTTCTATTTCTCGAGGGACAAAATCCTTTGCTCTAAGAATTATTTCAAGCTATGATAATCTGTTTTAATTTGGAAATGTTGTCCGAGTAGGTATAGACACTATATATCCACAACATGTGATATAGTCATCCTTTATTTTTCATAAGTTGATTTCCCCAAGTTCCTCTCTTAGAATTATTTGTTAGTAAAGGCCAATGGTCATCCCTCTTGCATGAGTGCTACTTTGATGCCTCTACCAAAGGTGCCACCTTCCAAGACAAAGGTCTTAATAAAGTATGTAAGAGTGAGTGTGGGTTGTACACATAGCATGCTTCAAATCCTAGAAGGCATGTTATACGAATTCATTCCAACTGAAAGCAACTTTTTTTTGCGAGACTATGAAGGAGTTGCAATATTACCACATTTCTTGATGAACTTTTTGTTGTAACTAGTCAAACCAAGAAATCCTCTTAAACTTTTAAGGGTTTTGGGATGGGACCAATCCTTCATTACTTCAATTTTCTTAGAGTCCACATATACACCATCATGACTGACAATATGACCCAAATATTCCACTTCATAAACACCAAAGGAACATTTGGACTTCCTGAGAAAGAGTTTATGATTAACAAGTAGTTGTAAGACCTGGTCCACATGGGTGACATGGGCATGCAGAGTTTTATTGTAGATCAAGTTATCATAAAAAAAGACAAGGAAAAAATGATAGAGAAAGGGTTGAAAGATGTTTTTCATGAGACTTTCGAAGGTGGAAGGTGCATTACAAAGGCTTAAGGGCATCACCAAGAACTTGTAATGGCCTTCATGAGTGCAAATGGAAATTTTGGGAATGTTTGCCTCCTTCATGCAAATTTGGTGATAGCTTGAGTGGACTTCAAGTTTGGTGGAGAATTGAACACCTTTGAGCTTATCCAAAAGGTCGTTAATGATAGGAATGGGGAGCTTATCCTTGACTATTATTTTGTTGAGAGCTTGAAAGTCATGACACATGCGCCAAGCACCTTCTTTCTTGAGGACCATGAAAATTGGTGATGAATAAGCATTGGTATTGGGGAAGATGACATCAATGGCTAGCAAATCCTTAACTATCCTTTTATTTCATTTTTTGGGGAAAATGGATGGCGATAAGGGTGTACATTAGGTGGGAGCCTATCGAGTATGAGCAAAATAGAATGATCATGATCACATTGGGAGGGTGGTAGGCCTTGGGGAGTTTCATAGACGGATTGGTGTTTGGCCAATACTAACTACATATCAAGATGGATGGGTTGAGAAGGTATCTAAAATACTTGAATGGCATGGAATTGGACCACAATGCCTAAATGCCCTTTTTTAAGAAGTTCTTCCATGCGATGGGAGTTGATGATCTCTAGAGAATCAACTGTGATTTCTTTGAAAGTGTAGCAATGCCCCTCTTGTTGAAAACTCATGGAAATTCATGGTGATGGGAACTAATGTATGTAACCATTCAGCACCCAAGACAATGTCACAATCACCCATTTCAATAGAAAACATGTGGATTTTTAAGTAATAATCACCCATTTCAATAGCAAACATGTGGATTTTTAAGGAATAATCACCCATTTGAACTTGCACATTTTTACAAGACCACCACATTTCATAGAACCACCACTAACAACCATCATCTAAAATTTATTCACATCATGGATGTAGTAATGTATTTCTTGGGCTACACATTGGTGAATGAATTTATGGGTGCTGTCACTATCAATTAAGATAATGGATTTTCAATGTTTGATGTAGTCAATCAATTTGAGGATTTGGGAAGCCGAAATAATAGTGAAAGTGTGGAGGGATATCTATGGTTCCACATCCTAGGGAGTAGATAGAGGAATGTATTCAATGGGTGGAGTCAAAGTTTCCTAAGATATAGCTTCCACTTCATCATCTGAAATTTCCTATAAAATGGCCATAAAGAGTTTATGCTCCTTACATTTATGCATGGGAAAATATTTCTTATCACAGTTGTAGCAGAGGCCTTTAAGTTGGTGCTCCACAATTTCAACATAGGTTAACTTGTGGATCTTGAGGGGTGGAGAGGACAAAGAGGGATTGGTAGGGAGGGAATAGTGAGATGGGGATGAGGAATAAATGGTGTATTTTTAATTTGAGCATTCACCATATTTTGGGCTTCTCGGGCTCTTTGTGATTATTCCAACCAAGTAGTAGGATGAGTCATTCATACTCATGCACATGTCTCTTATGTCACACCACTGATAAAGCATTCCCTAAAAAGGTATTAACATACATTTGGTGTGGATGGCGAGTTGTTCAAAAATAGATATGAACTCTTTGACTGTATCATATTGTTTAAGCTTGGTCACTTGGCCCAAATAATGAGTGTTTATTTCAAAGTGTTCATAGAGGTTAGAGACGACTTGTGTCCAAGCAATGTAACCATGATGGGAGTTTCATATCATTGCCAACATCCATGATCTAAATATAAGACACTCACATGAAGTTTCATTTAGTCATCTATGATGCTATGCAAGGAAAAATAATGTTCCATCTAAGTGACCCAACCTGTGGGGTTGGAACCATAAAATTTGTTGAGATCCACTTTAGGGATTCTATGCCACATTTGATTCATAGGGTCAGGAACAAGTGGGGTAGAGTGAGGCCCTATGCGATTGGATGATTTATGTCCTTCCTTTTGGGATGGTTAGTCCTACCACTAATAACCCATTGATTGATTGTGTGTCGCCATGAGTTTGGATTGTTGGTCAGGGACTAAGTCTAGTTTGGTGAGATTGTCAATGATGGAATCAAAATTTTGTTGGGTAGAGGAGTGGTTGCAGTCTATTTTTTGTTGCAACTCATCACTATGAGTTTCCAAGGAGAAGACTTAGGTGGCAAGCTTGGTGCCTCTAGTATCCATAGAGATGTGGGTCCATAAGAAAAAGTATACTAGAGGGTGGTACCAAAGCTATCAACATTACATTCTAGGTCTATTGAGATAATTATTGGGTAGTGGGGAAAGCAACTCCACCAAAAAGGATTACTAGAGAGTGGTACCATGATGATCAACTCAACCAATGGATTCTATTGATATAGGTCAAAAATTATTATGTGGTTAGAACCCAAACCTTTTTTTTTAACTCATGTGCAATTATACTCCCGCTAGAACAATATTTCACTGGTAGAATGCTCTAATTCTCAATATAGTCATTTATGTAGGACTTTCATGGAATGGAAACAAAGAGTAGGGTTTCAAGGGTCCTGAGGGCAACAGAGTGTCAAGTGTTATATCTCTCTTATATACATTTGGGGTTTAATTATAATACTCGGCCCAATTTATCAGAGAACTAACTAAGGAGGCTCGATTGTACCCTTAATTTACTACCTAATTACCCATGTACTAGAGAGTAATCTTCTCAAGTTTTGTTCTCGATGCACTATAGCAAAGAGAAGTCAAGGGACATATCTAAATCTAGTTTCAGGTAACCTATGGGACTTTTGATGTACCCTAGGGTACGTGGAAGTGAAATTTTGTATGCAGGTGTTGTCTAATGTGATATTACTCAAAGGGGTGTCCAACTAGGTGAAACCTCTTGTATTTCCTACATGCATTCTTCCCCTACCATAGATTTACCCACTGAAAAACATATCATTGTGTTATTTATAGACATTGGAATACATCTCTAGCTTGAAAAAAACAATTTCTCTAAAATATGGGCTCAAGCAAGTGCTCCAATACCACTTGTGGTGTTCTTTATTAATAAATTGGAAGATATCATTGATTTAAAATTCGATTTGGCAGGGTTGTTTTAGTGACATCCACAAGTATTACATTACATATATATTTTGATAAAGTGCCCAAATTGCAGTTAGACCAACGCCAGTTGAAGCAAAGTGATTCACGTGTCATTTTTGAAATGGGATCATAATAGAAAATCATGTCCCTTTCTAAATATTTGTGTACATATTTTGAAGAAACATATTATTAATCTAAGTTCCTCTCGAAAAAAATACCCAGTTTCAAAAAAAAGTATTCGTTTAAGGGTTCAAGAAGTGAAGATATCATTGATTTAGAATTAGCTCTTGTGGGGTTTTTTAATGATGACCACAAGTATTACATAGCAGATGTATTTTGATAAAGTGCCCAGGTTGCAATCAAATCATTGCTAGTTGAAGAGAAGTGGCTCATGTGGCATTTGTGAACTAGGGTCATAATAGAAAATCATAGAAGTTTTGTAGAAATTATACCATTTAAAGTTGGGGCCTGTTAATGGGAAAATGTGACCACTCGTCAACTAAGAGGGAAAATCTCGGTCTGAGGTCCTTAGAGCAAGATCCAATCCATTTAAGTTAGTTATCCCCATCGGATTTAACGGATCCGTTAGCCGAAAAGGAGATCTATCCTAAGAAAAGAACAAAAGGGTTTCTAACTATTTCCTACTATTTACAATGATTACATGATTACTTTTTTTTTTTACAAAATATACAGGGTACAAGATTTCGAAGAAAGTCTTGTGAAAATGATAGTTTTTGAGGAACTAAATCTCGGGAAAATTTAAAATAGGATAATATCTAAATATAATATACAAATACCCTAACAATATTCAAACCAAACTTAATCTATCAATCGAAACAAGTAGATATGAATGTAAGATATAATGATTTTACTTTAAATAGACAAAGTATTTAAACTAGATAAAGATTAACATTCATTAATCAAAACAAAATAACAAAATTTACTAACCTATCCCAGCTAGGACCAAAGTTTTAAATTAGTGTTTGAGCCTTTCCATGTGAATGTTCTTTGAACGGTTTGTAAAGAGAAATCTTTAACATGCAACTGTGCAACTCAAAAACTACAATAATCCTGGTGAAAGAAACTTCAACAAAACATAGAAGTTTTGATATAGATGTGGAAAGAATCAATCATCAAATTCATCTCTTCATGACAAACTTATTAATGTATCATTTCGAACAACATAATACATCCCATTGACAAAAAAGGTTAAACATATACAAATCATATAAGAAAACTTAATATATTTTGCACATGTATCTAAACAACATTTGCATAAAGAATCATCACCGGTGGAACGAGGAATATAGAATGCATACATTATTTATTGGAATAAGAGATATATAAATAATATCATAACAATGTATTAGTAAAAATGGACAAAAGCCAAGATTTAATAACACAAAATTTTGCTAAGAAAACTAAGAACATATTATTTAACAATAGATGATATATTAAAGCAACTCAAAATCACTCACAGAACTAAAGTTTGAGGCAATCCAATGTTCATTGTCCTCATTTTTTCAATCTCCAATCCAATCCTCTCTCGACCCTTTGGTTACTCTTCCCAAGCTCTTTTATACACTAAGAACTCATGAGAATGAGAATTAAATCAATCCCCCAAAATCAGGAAAAGTTTTAACTAAGTATGATGTCTTAACAATCTTTAGTTATAACCGAGGGAGTCTCCTTCTCATAATATGCTAAAAATCATCAAAATATTTGACCAACTGATTGTAAAGAAGAACACACAGTTTGCAACTTGATCTCCCGAAGGTTGTCTTCTTTCCAAAACGTTCCCTGTGCTATTTTAGAAAAGACCAAATCGTAACTGGATTACATTAGATCCATAAGTCTCACCATTATCATTCTCGAACTTCTTTGGGATAGAGAGGACCTAAAATAAACAAAAATCATTAATTAAAAACCACTTTAAACTATTGAAAGATGAGCTACATAATCTTCAATTCTATAGCTTGCCTAAATAAAACTAACAAAATCAATGCAAACAAAACAAATACGAACTTATTAACATCATGATAACTTTCAAATACTATATTTAAACTTCAAGTAAATTATAATCACGATGGAAATCGAATCGTTTCCAATTTTTGACTTATAAGAAAGAATCTTCTCTTGAAGCTTAAGTTCTTCTTCATGCCTAAACTCATAACCCTTATGGATCTATTTCTATTAGCGTGAGCTAGATTTTTAGCTTGACTGTGTTTGTTGAGTTGATTTTATTTCTCTCACAATCAAGTGTTTCAATTGCAAGCTCAAGCAAAAAGAAATTCTTATTCGAGCTTTATCAATGTCACAAACTTGAGTCGCTTTGCCATTAACAATATGAGTGAAATCCCTAGCCACTGCCATATTGTAACTCCAAAAGATTTAATAAATTTACATCAATCGACTTCTTTAACCCAAACTGGGAAAAATCCTCACAGAAAAACATTAAAATCAGCCAGATGTAATAATGAAAAGACATGAGGAAATTCAGCTCACCTAGCTACTGAAACATAGGCACACGTTCTTCATTTGCCTCTACAATTTTGAGCCCTAAATGTTCAACTCTAGATACATGCGCTATCAGAAACATGGGAAAATGTCTACAACCCTAAACATGCCTTTGAAAGAACTGAGGATATCTCTCAAATCATAGATTTGTTTGAGAAAATCCTCACGAGTAACCAAATTATGGGTGTTCTGGGAAAAACCCATATTTTATTTTTTGAAATTTGACATGGTTTGACCATAAATCGTATCTAATATCTGGTAGTCGGTTCTTATTACACCTCAACTATTTGGCATCCCTCAAACTTGAACCGCGACTACGAAAATGATTTGACCATAGCTCGAAACTTGATGCAAATGCTCATGGTAGTGAAGGTATGGTTTGATCAAGGGGGGGGAATTTCGATTACAGGAGGGAGACACAAGGTAAAACCAAACATGGAATATGTTGGAATTGTGAAATGAGAATCCTAAAGTGGTTTCTGGTGATTAATATATGTATTGTCTTCCTGTCATAATAACCCACTGAAATCGATGACAAGGGAAAAACTTACTACCCTCGAATCATACTAACCCCATCCAAATGGATGATTTTGTGGGCATAAGTGAGTACATGGAGTTATGTGTCCAATAGATATGGTAATGGTTTATGTACGTACGCAGGTCTAGGTCGCCATCACACATTTGTTTGCATAGAGTCTATTTATGACAGAATTCACTCGTTGCTACAACTTATCTCCAAGTGTTTCAAATGGTGGGTGTCATGAGCTAATGATTTTAGTAGTTATGAGTTTTATTACGAGTATTGGTGCCATAAGTATAATAGTTTTGAAGGTAATCCTAGTCTTTGATGAGCACGATATTTGCAACCTTTGAGAACATGCCAACATGCATCTAATTTCTTTCCTAAGTGTAAATAGACTCAATGAGTGTAATGTTTTGGTATAACGATGAGACTTATACCTGGAGCTTTCATCATCAATCAAACAATTGAAAGATGCATTGGTATCTCACCATTTCCCAAGGGATTGACTCGAGACTTGTGATGTTCTTGTCATAAGATCATAAGGGATTTCGACAATGTAGAGCACGACAAAGCCATGAAATAGAACCATTGATAATATCTAGAAGGTATTTAATTAACAATACCCTTGCGTTATGATCCTTTGATGGCAATTTAAGACTGAAACTTAAAGAGATGAACAATGTTTGGTTTAATAAAGAACCGTGAATATGAATGTTGCCAATCATTTTTAAAAATAAATCTTGTAATAAATAAAATGTCATTCCAAGTTTTCATACAATTATGAGTATCCCATTTCTATCCATAACAAGGAGAAGTCTTCGGTAACCCAATGAGGACATGATTTTGTAGCTCAACTTGGAACCAACGTATAGCAGACAAGTATAATTATAAGGAATCATCCATCACCATACTAGTCATCATAAATCGAAATCTTGAAAAAAATGAAATTGAAGCGTTGTTTGAATTTCATGTTGAAAATCATGAAATTCTAAAAAGAAACAACAATTAATGTCGACCTAAATTAAATGCAAACCATTCAGGCCCAATCTAATAAAAAAGGAGAACAAATGAAACATCAAAATAAAATTAGCGAGACCCTATATTTTGATTGAAAAATGTAGGGCGTTTATAACACCTTATTTCCCCCGGTCTGTAAAAATAACTATACTGGCCAAGAACTATGGCAAACTCAAAGATGTGAATGTGTGATTTGAATGGACCTTAGTAAAAGGTCCATGAATGTAAATAATGTTATGAATATATGTGTGTGTGTGTGTGTGTGTGTGTGTGTGTGTGTGTGTGTGTGACTGTTGAGAGGGGGATGTGCTGAAAAAGAGACCACGATGGCTAAAGAAAGGTGGTGGAAGGCACCTGGAATGGTGGTGCTAACTTCCACCAAAAACCAATACTGTATTTGGTCTTCACTGGCCCGGAGAACCAAGAGCGGCTCGCTGGCCCCGAAATGAATTACTTGTCAGGTTGGTAGGTGAAGAGGCTCTTCATGAGTTAATGAGGGATGGGGGTGAACCGCCCATCCATGGAGGCCTCAGACCTGACCACCGCAGGGAAATTCGTGCCACACGCAACCTCGCCGGAAAAGAAAAGGCAGGTAAAAGGTGTGGGAGGGGGAGGGGACGTGAGGGGGGAGATTGCAGGAAAGAGATCGAAAGAACTCTGGAACAAAATACAGAGTGAGCGCTAGCAGAGAAGAGGGAGAGTAACCTTCGTTCTCAATCGCTGAAGAACAGAGACAGAGAGTCTCAAGCATTGTGGTCTAGCTCGGGGCTGGCTAGTGGTAAATCCATTCGGAGTCGCTGAGCTTACGGTTGGTTGGAAAGGAGCACCCCTCTCAGTAGTTGCATCACACCTAGTGTTTTCTGATAAGTGTTATATCTTCTATCTTGAATTTAAATATTCTGACATGTATGCTCATGGTTTGTGAAAATTATGAATGATTTCCGTATAAGACTGTCTGTATGGTGTTTGATCAGAAATGATGGTTGCATGCTTATATTGGAAAGACCATATATGACTAACATATATATTTGTATATATGTATATTTTGAACGGATTCAGTATGCAAGTCTATTCTCGGGAAATCTATTCCCTTATTTTATCTCAAGTAATGCCTTGGATAGATCTTCCCACGTGAACACCCTTTTAAAGTTTACCCAAGAATCTACCGGAGGATTTTATGGCGTAAGTATGAAAAAACCCTGCACAAGAGAGAGAATGGTCCTCTTAGACTTAGGACATTTCGGCGTTTCGACACCCGAGGTATCTAGGTGCGAGTCCTCTTGTACTCACGAGTCTCGAAACCCCGACCCGCGAAATCCCAAAATGACAGCGTGTGGATGAGTTGTGATGTTTCAGCGTTTTGGTACCCGAGTCACCTAAGGGTAAATTCCCTTGTACTCGCCAGTCCCAAAATCCCGATTAGCGAAACCCCGAAATGGTCTACTGTGGATTTGAGTCTTGATGTTTCAGTGTTTCGGCTCCTGGGAAACCCAGGTGCGAGACCTCCTGTCGTCACACATCCTGAAATCCCAATGGAGGAAACCCTGAAATAGTGAAGCATGTTAGAGTTTGGTGTTTCGGAGTTTCGGCTCCCGGGAAACCCAGGTGCGAGACCTCATGTCGTCGCACATCCTGAAATCTCGATGGAGGAAACCCCGAAATAGTGAAGCATGTTAGAGTTTGGTGTTTTGGAGTTTCGGCTCCCGGGAAACCCAGGTGCGAGACCTCCTGTCGTCGCACATCCCGAAATCTCGATGGAGGAAACCCCGAAATAGTGAAGCATGTTAGAGTTTGGTGTTTTGGAGTTTCGGCTCCCGGGAACCCAGGTGCGAGACCTTTTGTCGTCACACATCCCGAAATCCCGATGGAGGAAGCCCCGAAATAGTGAAGCATGTTAGAGTTTGGTGTTTTGGAGTTTCGGCTCCCAAGAAACCTAGGTGTGAGACCTCCTGTCGTCGCACATCCCGAAATCCCAATGGAGTAAACCCCGAAAGGTGGAGTGACATGTTTTAATCTGAGGCATTTTTAGTTATGACAAACTATTGGTCCCCTTCGGATTTCGGCACTTTGAGAGACAAGAGAGCAGGGGAACACAAATGCATCGCGATTTCCCGAATCGTGAAAGCCGACAAGCACCTCCCCGATAAGACCTGTGGTCATAGCCGCCGATCATATGAGTGTGGTTAAGGGGTAGCAAGGTCTGTATCAGGTCCCGTAGGGATTCGAGAATTCTGTTCATCAGAGAAAAGATGAAAAAGGCTGAAAAATCATGATTTCCATAGTGGGTGTGTTACAGGGTTGTTGCTGGCCAACAGGCCTCAAAACCCTCATGAGAAATTATTGTCGTGCAATTATCTCTCTATTTATGAACCAAATTGCACCAAGACCAACATCATTAGATGCAAAGTGGTACCATTTTCAAATTGAGGTCATAATACCAATTATGATCAATATTAAGGATGTTAGGGCTAGTTGAAATTCATCACCTTAACACTCTAACATAACCCAAGAATGGTAATGAGTAGGGACCATCAATGGTGAGATTTCATGGAATTGTTTCAAAAGTTGTAGAACAAGTCCAACTAGGGTAAAGCAATTTTGAAGGTAGGATTCCAACAAATTAGGGAGGATCTCTACCAAAATAAGGTGCTCCATATCATTGGAAAGACGTATTCTTTCATCAAAGAAGTTTATATCATAGACATATATGCTCGGTATGATTTAGAAGAAGCCTATGATGAATGATATATGGATAGTTGTCATTTCTAAGAAGATAACTACTCCCAAATTTTCTTTGATTACTCTACCCCACCGTATGAAGAGAACATACTTACATGACATTAAGAGCCTATTATGACTACTAGTTCTCAGTGGACATATTCTCCAATGGTAGTGTTCCTTTCAAATCCACAACCCACTTTTTTCAACTATGTGGATGATCTTCTAAGTATTGAGGGTTCTAATTGTTTTGATCCATGTGACCATGGTGGGCATTTGGAGTGTTAGCACTCTGTAATTTTTGTCCGGCTGAATAGACAAATGACAGAGGTAACTGTTTCAACCAGCTTTAAAGCTGAGGCACTAGCTTGCTCAACTTAGAGAGGGCTCTCTCGTGTCACTTGATATTTCTTTGGAAGTAGGTGGCTAGATTTGGTTTGTTTTGGGGGGGTTTTATAAAGTTGTTGGCAAAGAAGGGAAGGAACACATAGGGCTATGGAGTCAAAATTCTAAAAGTGAACGAAAAAAATACATCAACTAATAGAAATCTCCAGAGGATAAAGGCTAAGCGAGGCGATGAATCTGAGTTATTCTTAAATTGAAATAGAGTATAGGAAGATAAAGGAAACAAATAACTGCATCAGAGCATTATCGAAATGAATTCTGAATTAGTTAAGAAGACAATCACACAGTTTAAATTGCTTAAGCCAAGAGCACCAAATGATGAATTATGGGCCTTTAACTCTCCAATTTAAATAGAAGAAAATGCAAATGAAAGACAAGTCACAGGAAATACATACGATGAAAGGAAACAAAGCTCATATCACCACCCTTTAGAATCTTTTCATAGAGACTTCAAAATATTCTACATTTGTATTCAATTCAGATTCAGAAAATTTACAAAATAGAGTCTGATACAACCAAAAGGTTCTCTTGCACTTCCGCCAACATTAATCAATTCAAGTCTCTTAGTACTTATACAATTTGATCAAAACAATAGAAACTGAAACGTTTCAGCTTCTATAACAGTCTCGACTAACAGTTTCAGTACATGAAACGATTTACAATAATTAGAAAAAAGAAAATGACTCAAAATCATGAACAATTTCTCTGATTGTCCGACTTCCTCTGCGCCATTTGTCTCGCTCTAAGCTTCTGTCGGATCTACAAAACCGGTGACACCTGGAGATCACCTGTTGGTTACGGAGACATTGCACTTTGTCTTACCCAACTGCGCGATTTCTTTCCATTGTGGATCAGAGGGAATTTCGTAATCCATCATCTCTTTAATCAAAATTTCCAAGTCAATGCATGTAGCATAGGACATGGTTGGCATGTTGACCTTCATTGTTTTAAACTTGTTTAAAATTTCAAAATCTATAGCCAAATACTCTACCAGACTCGAGCCTTTCAAACTTTCTTCCATATCTTCGAACTTAGAATGATCCATTATGCATTGCATGAGGAGAGAGTGATAGTCTTCTTGAT
This sequence comes from Picea engelmannii, assembly GCA_009831015.1. Lineage (NCBI taxonomy): Eukaryota > Viridiplantae > Streptophyta > Pinopsida > Pinales > Pinaceae > Picea > Picea engelmannii. Next base: position 13,132 of record ML777582.1, on the reverse strand, counting down.
TGTATAATGAGCCTTTACCATCCCAAAATGATGGAAGGCCTTTGGAAAAAAAAAATTCAAAAGCGTCTTTAAACTCTTGTATGATGTGCTCCATTTGCATAGCTTTGTTCTGGACCGATCTGAGTAAGTTGTGCTTGGCAATGATCCTTCTGCCCAAAATTATCAATGCGGTCATGTCTTTCACACCAATGGTTTGAAGTTCAGCAGTTGGTACAACATTCAGTAAATCAATAGCATTTTGGGCCCACTCTGAGGGATTCTTTGCTAATATTTCATTTACAACAATGCATTTGTTCTGAGCTGTAGCAGCCATGTTATCTTTGTCGTTGATAAATTCAGATAAACCTTGAATTTATCAATCTCTACAACAATAGCGTCCCATATTACATGTTTGGCTCCCTGCAATAACGTCTTTCCCTTTAACCTGGTTTTTAGCTTGCTTACTCTCTCCTGCAAATCTTGATTTTCTCTGTGGAGTTGAGCCATCTTTTCATCCTTCACTTTCATCTCCTGCTTCAACTTTTCCATGTTCTCTTTGAGACTCTTGATCTCACTTATTTTTAAGCTCACCTCGGACATAGCTTGGACTAACCCATCAGTGCTTGATCCAGCCTCTGTATTAGCAAGTATAATGATTGCCATGTCTAATGTCGCTGCCTACGCTAGTGACCAATGCTCCTTCTCTTTCTCCAATTGTAGCAGTTTAGACTTGTAATCGAGTGCCTCTTGTCTGAATGTTTCTTTCTCATGTTCCAATGTAGTCAATTCTATTGTATGTGGATGATCTGTAGGTGACATCTTCAGCCTTTTCTTTAGACTTTGGATCATCTTTTCTTTTTCATCCAAAGAGGCTTTCAACCCTTGGGGACCTTCAGACTCTAGCCTTTTGACCTGTGTCATCTAGGCTTTGCTAGACACTTTTCTTGTTTCATTTGTCCATCTAGTTTTGATGCATATGTTGTTAATCTTGCAACTTTAGAGCCAAGCTCAGATAATCAGAATATAACATGTCACTGACATTCCTATGAAATTTTACTTTGTCATGGGTAGCAATGTTTTCATAATGCATTTTGATCTCAGATAATTTATCATCATTAGCCACTACAATGTTAAATGTCTTTTTCTCCACATCCCTGACTGAGAGTAAGGAAGCCTTATGCTAAGAAGTCCTTTCTACTTCAGGTAAAAGGTCTCTTATCTCATTGTTTGCCATACTTCCCTTCACAACATATTGATTCATTAAATCTTCCTTGGACTGGTACACTGCCCCAAGTGTCTGGCCAAATACGTATTTCCTGCTGCTTAAAACCTTTGTGTTGCTTTCGTTTTGTGGCCTGCTTTCTGTACTAGTTTCTTCGTTCTTGGTTGTAGCCTCTACCATCTCCATGCATGTTTTTCCTTTGAGTTCTTCCTCTTCCAGGTCAACTACTTGAGATGATGATGCATTTTTCATTTTCTTGAGAATGTTTTGCTGGCTACTGGCACCTAGTGCTTCTGAATTGTTCGTCTTATTGTAGACGCTCATTTTGGGAGTTTTGATAACCAACCTAGGGGAAGGTTTTTGTGCTGGGCTCTGCTGAGAGGCTGGTTCTGTTTGTTTTGTTTGATCTTGCTGCATGGTGACCTCCATCTCTGCACAGGTCTCTAGATTGGCCAACTCATCGAATCCTTCGACATGTTCATGTTCATAGGTGATCCGAATTATTTTCGGCACGAAATGAGAGCAGAGATATAATAAAGAAATGCACAGAGATATTGCAGATATTCAATAATATAACAGAAATGTATCAGAGATGAAACCATAAACACAGATATACAGTAATACACGATTTCTATTAATCAAAGAAATGTACAGAGACTGTAAAAATACAGAGTGAAAGATTCGCTAGAATGGTGGCAGCGTATCTCTGAGAAGAGATGTGACGGCTACTCGCATTCGCAAGAATATGGTTACAATGAGGCTCTGGAGGCCTTTTTACAATAATCGAGAATGCCAAAAGTCGTAGACATCCAAAAACCTAACCCTAGGAGATGAAGCCCCGAAAGTCATGTGGGCCCCGTTTGGGTAAGTTGATGCATCAACTTCCCGGGGTCGTAACTTTTGCATACGATCTCCGTTTTAGGCATGTGATAGCTCGTTGGAAAGGTATCATTGAGGAGATTCATTTTGGGGGCTCAATCATGCTTCGGATATCATTAAGAACCTCGATCTCGAAAAAAACTTCATTTAGGCCCTCAAAATGGCCCCATAAGTGAAAACCTGCTAAAAATAGTAAATTGCCAAAATGGCCAGAAAACTGTTTTGAGCCATTTGGAAAAGGTGGGTGGCCCCCGATATCCACCTGGATCAATAGGGACCTTGTCTACCAGCCAATCTTCTCTTTGATATGATCTGATGCGGGTCATATCTTCTCCATTGAAACTGTGTGAAACCAAATTCATTGAGCTTGGATTGAATCTGGGGCAAACATGACTTATTCTTCACCACAAAGGGACCTACCATGAAAGGAAATTTCAGATTAGAAGCCTTGTGTGCTTTCAGAAAATGCTCAGTCTCTGAGATGATCCTTTATCTTATGAACTCCAAAGAAAAGATCCCGGGCGTCAGAAAAACTGGTAAAAGATGAGGTCCTTCTTGGTATCCATATACCCAAATCACAGTAGATTGTGTGAACAACACCCAATCTCCTACCATGCTCTCTGGATTTGGTTGTAATGAGTTTTTCATTTCTTCTAGAACTCTCGGTAGATCTAAACCAAAAACGAGATTGTATACCTTGGACATAATCTTGTTGATGAAGATGAGCATGGTGATCCTTTTACACTCGGTCAAAATAAAAGAAGTCTCAGGAAATTCAGTTTTATTGGATTCTAGAAACATCCTCAGCAAGTGAGTGTAGTATCTGAAGTGTCTCAACGAGCTGAAGTTGACTAACTGTTGATGTATATTCACTACAATAAATTCGTCAAAACTGACACTGACTGACTGACCAGACAAAAAGAAAATCAACAGGAAACCTAACATGACGTCTACCACAAACTTGTCATTGTCTAACCCTAAAATTTGACTTAGCAGAGAACAAACCCACTGGACTTTGATAATCATGATGCTTATACTGGTAGGTAACGACAGACTCTCTGAATGATGTTCAGACTTGACTATGGTCTGCAAAAATAAGGTTTTAACTTCGGGCAGGCACTCTCTATAAATTGTGATCATTCTTTGTTCCTCGAAGGGTTCTGACACTGTGGGGGAGGCGTCTGGTGTATTGAGAGTATGCCGGAGTGATGGACTATCTACTTTACATAGAACTTATGACCCTAATTTATTTAAAATGACTCTTTCTCCCTGAGAATAACGCTCTGCGCACCAGCTTACAAATTTGGGGAATGGAAAGACCGTTTCTACGATGTAAGGGATGATGGAGGCTAGGGCCGCTTCGAGGAAAGGTATGCACATTCCAACATTGTCCAACAAATTCGATCTAGACACATAAACGGGTGAGACCGTTATCTCTGTGTCGAAAACATCAAAATCTCTATCAATTAGGGTTTCCTCCCTGGAGGAGATCTATTATTCATTCATGGATAAAACAACAGGATTGGCAGCCATGGTGAAGAATTCCTATCAAGCGGTGAAAAACACGAGTTTGGTTCGATTCTGATCTTTGAAATTCGACTGGAAGCTTTGCGCCAAATTTCTGAATGTTTGAATACTTCAAATTATCATAGAATAATGTTGGGGGTTTCCTCCTTTTATAGGTATCTATTGACATCGGGGGTTGGAGAAAATGGTTTCAAGTGGACCGCTTTTCGCCCTGATGTGCCTCTATGGGCGTCACGCGTCCATGATTTAAACCATGGTAGTTTTCCCCGGCCCGCCCTCTATCGATTAATCCTCGTGTTGTTTCAATCACCGATATAAGCTTCAGCCGTTGATCCGCGCTGCTTCGGGATCTACGGTCCATGTTTTCCCAACGGCTTTGGCATCAGGGGTTGGAGGAAGTGGTTTTAGTCAGACTGCTTTTTCCCTTGATGTACCTCTATGGGCGCCAAGCGTCCCGTAATGAAACCGCAACGGTTTTCCCCAGCCCGCCCTCGATTGCTTAATCTTTGCGTTAGTTAAATCTTTGATATGTGCCTCAGTCATTGATCTGGGCCACTTTCAGGATCGACGGTCCATTGAGTCTTTCTCTTTACATCTCCGCTATTTTGTCCATACGTCACCAGATATAGTCGAGTCCTCTGATTTATCGTATCTTCGTGGCGGTATAACCCTTCACTAAAATTTTGAAGCTCGGACACCATCTGGAAATTATTATGGTGATAACATGGAGCATAATACTTATCCATTCATCAAGCTCAAGTTTCATTAATTGGGATTTTGCATGAGTTCTTGGACATGTGATCCGGATTATTTTCGGCACGAAATGAGAGCGGAGATATAATAAAGAAATGCACAGAGATATTGCAGATATTCAATAATATAACAGAAATGTATCAGAGATGTAACCATAAACACAGATATACAGTAATACACGATTTTTATTAATCAGAGAAATGTACAGAGACTGTAAAAATACAAAGTGAAAGACTCGCTAGAATGGCGGCAGCCTATCTCTGAGAAGAGATGTGACGGCTACTCGCATTCGCAAGAAGATCATTACAATGAGGCTCTGAAGGCCTTTTTACAATAGACGGGAATGCCAAAATTCCTAGACATCCAAAAACCTAACCCTAGGAGATGAAGCGCCAAAAGTCATGTGGGCCCCGTTTGGGTAAGTTAGTACATCAACTTCCTGGGGTCGTAACTTTTGCATACGATCTATGTTTTAGGCATGTGATAGCTCGTTGGAAAGGTATCGTCGAGGAGATTCATTTTGGGGGCTCAATTATACCTTCAGCTATCATTGAGAACCTTGATCTCGAAAAACCTTCATTTAGACCCTCAAAATGGCCCCGGAAGTTAAAACCTGCTAAAAATAGTAAATTGCCAAAATTGCCAAAAAGTCGTTTTGAGCCATTTGGAAAAGGTGGGTGGCCACCGATATCCACCTGGATCAACATGGGACCCTAGTTTATGGATGAGCTTCTCAAATTTCTTCAACATTATGACTAGCACTTGTACATGGGACCCTCATTTCATGTACTACTTAAACATTGTGGTGAACACCCATACATGAAACCCTAGTTTATGGTGGTGTATTGTCACTATAAGTGTTAATGGAAACACTTATCAAAGGAGGATGGAATGGTCGGATCCTCCCTAGGGGTTAATGGGGATTGAAGCACCCTCTAGAGTTAATAATAATGTAGGTATGGTTACCATTTAATGTTAAGTAGATTGGGTCCATTATGTTTGTTATTATTAAATAAAGCACACTAGGTAGTTAGCCTTGAATAAATGCAATGTAGCATCATTAAAGAAGGCCCGTGAGATAGTTAGTATTTGCCTATGATAGAGTTTTCTAGGTAGCTATAAATGAGGATGGAATCCTCCTTATGAATCATGTATTATAGTATATTGTATTGGAGCTTAGCCCATTAGGAAGTTGACCCCTCAAAGAGACAAGTCACAAGTGAACAAGAGATGATCCTTCCATAAAAAGATCATTGTATAGTGTTTTCCTACCTTAAGGTATTTTGATATATGAAGTAAAGGGACATTTCAACCTTTTCTAAATAGCTAGTTTGTAATTCATTTTAAAGATTAAAGATAATAACATTTGTAATTGATTTTAAGGATTAAAGATAATAACATTTTAGTAATGGATTTGAATATAGATATATTTTCTAAATAACTAGTTTATAATTCAATTTTAAAGATTGAGGATAATAACATTCTAGCAATGAATTTGAATATAGATCTATAAACTCTAAGAAAAAATTACATAAACGAGTTAGAGTTGAATATAGATCTATAAACTCTAAGAAAAGATTACATAAACGAGTTAGAGTGGATGATGACCTCTAGGATGGTATGGATTCCAAAAGAGTATGCAAAATAAATCTTAATAATAGGCCTAGTGAGTCATTAGGCAAAGACAGATTTCTTTAACCTCACACGAATATGCACGATG
>ML777581.1:2592572-2618155 GCA_009831015.1 Picea engelmannii | reverse complement strand
TTTTTATGTGTTTGATGAATGGAGTGTTCAGGGAGTACCTGGATAAGTTTGTGATTGTGTTCTTAGATGATATACTTGTCTATTCCAAATAAGAAGAGGAACATGAGCAACATTTAAGAATGGTGTTACAAGTTTTGAGAGAGCACAAATTATATGCTAAGCTAAGTAAGTGCATCTTTTATCAAAAGAAGATTCGTTGCTCGGGGCATATAATATCAATAACAGGGATAGAAGTGGATCCTGAGAAGATAGAGGCCATTAGAGGATGGCCAACACCAAAGAATGTGTCAGAGGTCAGATCATTCATGGGTCTTGCCAATTATTACCAAAGATTCATAAAAGGTTTTTCAAAGATTGCAAGTCCAATCACTTCTTTGCAAAAGAAGGGAGTGAAGTTTGAATGGGCTTCCAAGTGTGAAGAGAGTTTTCAAAAATTGAAAAGAATATTGACAAGTGCACCAATCTTGAAGATTGTAGATCCAAGTGAAGATTTTTTTTTGTGCACCGATGTATGCAAGGAAAGGCTTGGTGGAGTCCTTAGTCAAAAGGATCATGTGGTATGTTATGAGTCCCAAAAATTAAAAGAGGATGAGAGGAAGTATGCTACCCATGACTTGGAGTTAGCAACGATTGTACATGCATTGAAAATGTGGAAGCATTACCTTGTGGGTAATAAATTTGAGCTAAGGACATACCATTGTGGTATGAAGCATTTGTTTGGACATCCAACACTAAATGCTAGGAAAACTAGATGGCTGGAATTTCTGAGTGAATATGACTTCAAAATTGTAGTGTTCCGTTCACAAAAAAACTAGGATTTTTAATTAAAATAAATTTAGGGCATTAAATTTACTGCAAACCCTTAATATTTAGCCAAACACGTTGTAGAAACACCAAATACACATAAAAGTGAGAGAGAAAGAACATGTGCATTTTTATTATTATTATGAGAATGTTGAATACAACCATAATACCAAAATGGTTGTTATGGAAGATGCAATACACCCATGAAAATAAAGCATGATCTCTCAAATAGAAATGTCGAAGATGAAAAGTAGCATTGAAGCTTCAATGGAAACCCTAGATGGATTCCCCTCTTTGTCTAACTAGGGTGGATTAGTCTCACCACTGAAGCCAAACTATAATGAGAGGGTTTTGCCACAACCCTAACGAAAACATTGGCTCACTTAGCACTCCACAAGAAATAATCTCCAAATTTGACATGCCCAAATGACTTGCTCTTCTCTCCTTTTAAAGGCTCATTGGATCTTTCTAGAAAGATCTAACTTGACCTCCTCAAAGATTCTAGAAGAACACTTTTTAATAAAGTGACTTCATAATGTTTGTATTTTATTTAAGCCACTTAAAATTAAATAATAATTAATTAAAGATTAGTTGTCAAATTAAATTTAGACAACATAACCAAATAATTAATTAAATATTTAATTTTTCTAACCTCGCCAAAAACGGGACACTACAAATCCTCTTGCCCCAAGATTGCTTGTCCTCAAGCAATGTCATCACAATCTGATGCTCGATCGACTAAACCTGTCTCAAACTGATACCTAGGTCCCATACCATCCTAGAAAATGTGAAGCATCTTCTGTTCATAGCATGAATCTGCGAGGTGCTATCACAAGATTCTTCATGACTGCCCCTGATCAACCAAGCAATCATAAACTCAATCATCTCCTCAGAAGACTGCTCCTCTCAACTATCAAATCTATGTAAACCATCAATCCCATCGATGTCGGCTGTCAAGTTGTCAACAACTGTGATCCGAGGGTCCCACACCGATCTCAAAGAGATGTCACCATGCTGACGTTGCACCACTCTGATTATAATCATCTGATCATCATACTCAGACTGCATCTCAACATCTGTCAATCCACGACTGTCCTCAATCCCGATGATAAAATCAAGGACTCTATCAGGAGGCCTCCTTGGAGGAAACGCTCTGAAGCTACATTGTACACCACCATGTGTCAACGAGGGCTCCTGTATATTGTTGCACACCACTGTGTCCTCCTGGATCATCCAATATCCTGTATGCACTACTGAACCCAATTCTCTACTGATGATGACTGAACCGGTATACCAAAGTGTGTCCATATATGTCATGTATTTGTCCACCCAATCCGAGTATATGTTTATCTCCTTGTGACCTGGTCCACAAGGAATGTACTCAATCATCTCCTCCATAGCTAAACCCTAATCCTCTAAGGTGCTCTCCAAAGGAAAATGATCATGATCCTCACAGTGCCAATCAAGAGTGCAAACCAAACTATCACTCTCCTCAGGTACATGTATCTCTGACTACTCCTCGTCTTGACTCATCATAAGAGTCTCCTCCATAATATCATGTGTGAGACTACCTCTCTCATGTGTCACTGCTGCCAAAGATGAGGGAGTATCTGGCATAAGTGGTGAAGAGTGTGCCAAGCCCCACTGATAATGTAACTCCTCAACCTCTCTTTCCTTGTCCTCAACAAACTTGAGAGCAAGGTCCATGTTCATAAACAACTGCAAGTAATACGACTCCAGCTGCTCTAGTGCCTCCCTGATGATGCACAATTGGACACTAGTGACTCCACCTGCTATCCCACTGTGCCACTCCTCCATCTAGGTTCTCCACACAAGCTCCTCAATGAACCTATGGGCTCCATCGATCCTGGTCAACACCTGTGTAACTTGATCCCCGGTCACCAACATGCGATCCTCCAAATTGTATGGTGCTAAAGGCCTCTTCCCTACCACATCCAAATGGCTTGAGTTGTCATCTATAAGAGTGTTCCCCTCTTCCTCCTCATAGGAATCATAAGCAGGGTTTGGATATGACTCCTCACCATACATGGGTGCTAGCTCAACTCTATCCTCATCAGCCATCCCAACATATGTGCCATCCTGACCATTATCGGTGCCAGTGTCCTGGGCTCTAGCGGCCAATGCCAATGGTGCACTGGATGTTGTTGTGTCATCCGCTTCGTAATCATCAATGAGACCAAATGTTTCCCCCTCCTCCTCGGTACTAGTGACAATCTCTGCCCCCAGACTAGTGTCAATGGTCTCAATATATACCATTGCTTGTTCATCTCTTATGCTCACCCCCTCATTCAGACTAGGTGTGGGCACCTCCATCATGTCCACATGTGGATCTGTCAAACCTCCCTCACATGGTGAGTTGTTGGCTTCTTTAGATGTGGATATTTTTCCCGTCTTCCCGAGCCACTCCAGATGCTTTATTATGGTTGTCGTATTTTTCTGATTCTCTTGCCACAGTTGCAAAAGTTCCACCCAAAGTTCTTCAGTGGTATTCATCTTTCCCATAATTTTTCTAAGTCTTGTTTGAATTTAGCCTCTTGGCTAATTTATCTAATAGTTCACATATACAATGTTGGATATGAAGGCTAAGAGTCTTGACTATTAGATGTTGTCTCTAAATGAAGTATGGCTTTAGCAGTGGGTTAAATAGAGTGTATTAAATGCCGATTAGAATGACTTCTTGCATATATTCTCACCATGACATTCTGTAGCAGAGTATGTCCCTCTCTACAGGGAATCGACTCCTCTTAAATTGCCAATAATTCAATGCTAATCCTCAAAACTTCCATAATATTGTCCTGTTTTCAGGTCTCTGTTACTTAGTGGCAGTCTGTCTGGAGTACAAAGTAATCACCCATTCTCAATACAAGAAACACTAGATCTGGAATGTCTGTGCAAATACATAATTGTATGGTTGTAGGTAGTGATCTTGCAACTCCAAAATGATGTAATAACCAGTTCACTGTAAGATACCCTCCGAGTGGATATCTCAAATTTCTCCACCAAAATTATGATTTGGATTTAAGTGTTCCTTTGAAGCTTTAGTCAAATAATAAGTGTGCCAACTGTTGAAGGTGAAAATTTACCTCTCAAATAACACAACTGGTATAATGCAACAAAAATTTGAATGAGTTGCAGCCCATAATAAGAGCATAATGGTGCCCACTTCTTTGTATCCTTATAGCCAAGGAGACCACACAAATTGGATGATAAATGATGCTTCCTTACACGATCATTTAATTTCCCCAAGTCACCTTCATGTATATATGTGTTAGCAATAAATTTTTGAACAACATATGAAAATGGAAATGTGCCCAACCTTGTAGGTAAACTTGAACCGAGTAGAGAATGTAACATCATCCAAGTGAAGCTTCTTATAGCAACAATAAAATTATGTTTACACACAGCAGAAGTCTAGCAGAATGCAACTCGACTCCCCTTCAGAACAACAATGTCTTTCTTTACCATTTACACCCCATACCGACGGGGATTCAATCCTTCCAACTAGAGACTGATATGTTCCTTACCTTGTAGAGATTCATGCCCAATATTGTGAGGAAATGCGCCCAAGTATATAGAGAGGAAATTACTCCCAGATTCCTTGAATTCCCACATTTTTTTTTTCTAGAGGTGATCAAGTTTGAACTCTGGTTGTTTGCCAAGCAATGCTTTTCTGGGCTGAGTTTGATATGTAGCTAATTTGGATATTGAGAATATGTTGAATCCATAAAATGATCTGCTATGGCTCATTCCACTAGAATGGTTCATAGATATAAGTATAGGCGACAACAATAGATAGAAGGATAGCGCCCAAGATGGAAGAAAATGTCCCAGCTCCAAAGAAATCGTTTCACCAAGAAAATAAATGGAGACTAGCACCCAAACTCTACTCTATACATGCAATGGCAGCAAGTCGATCTCAACATAAAAATATGGCAGTCACATAATGGTTTTATTCTGATATGTAATTACCAGGTGCGCCCAGATTCATGAATGAACTCGACCACTGTAAAGTTCCTTTCAATCTTATTTGTTTTATTATGGTTTTAGCCAATTGTTGGATGATTTGCATATGATTTTTTTTTTTTTTTTTTGCAACGATGATTTCACACTCTTGATATATTGTTGGTATTTATAACCATTATACATTGAAGACTCAAACAAACATTAAAATCACACTTCTATGTGAGCAAAGTATATGAAATTAATTCAAATAAACAACAATGAGCATATCAGAACCTGATAAGGGTATTGTTGTAGATTACTTGCAGAATACAAAATGATCCCTGCCAGGGAATGAGAGTGGATCACTACAGTCATGAATTTGAGAGATAAGGCGCCCTTAACAACAATATAATTTGTCAGAACAAAAACAAAAACTCCCACAGTATAGTCGACTTTTCCGCAGTAGATACACATAGGTTCTAGTAAGAATTCAACCCAACACTTAACTCAGTCCTCCCATAGAGATCAACTACGGGAAACAATGAAATCGACCCCAGTGAGATTACCCAGAGATGATAAACCAATTTCTGATTTGCAAGGAAAGTGACTACGCTACTTTATCACTCAGTTATGCACCCATCATTTACTTAATGCGCTTAGGAAAGGGAAAATTGACCCCACTGATAAACAATGTTCCCAACACTTCCACACAGTGGATACCAAGAGGAAAATTGCCCCCACAATGATGATAATACAACCCATCAATGATATTCTTCAATTCCCCTCACTGAAATCACCCTGCAGTAAGCAATCGACCCCCACACTAAACAAATCAGCCCAACTTAGCCCCAACAACTACCAAATCTGCCCAAAAGGAGACTCGACCCTCCAACAGAAGAAATCGGGCCAGTTAAGGAGGGAAAAAGCACCCAGACAACAAGAAATAACCCTCGCAGTCAGTATTTCGACCCTCTTTGTCACTAAACTCGCCCAACAAAGAGATGTTTCCTCAAGGGATAAAGGTAAGATTAAAAACTTGCCCTCTTACCCACGAAATGTGCCCAAAACTGAGAGAAAACCGCTCAGCAAGAGAAGTTGTTGTCCTTCCAAGGCTCTTGACCCCCTTTTCTTCAGTAGAATAGTTTCCCCACACAATTTTCAGCCACAATAGACAGTTCGATCTCTCCCCTATGGATAACTCGATCCAAGATGAGTGAATTGAACCACATAAGATCAAGCTCAGTTGTCGATAATAAAAACTCAAACACAATGAAGAAAATTTGCTACCAATCGATGAGACTTTGCTGCCAATATGATTTATTCCTCCACTGTCTTCTATAAGTTATGTTCTGTTGATCCTCTGGAATCATTTAAATGTTGAGTATCATGATCAAGCCAAATTCCAGATTGCCACAACTGGCCAAGATCATGCTCTGATACCACTGTAGTGTTCTGTTCACAAAAAAACTAGGGTTTTTAATTGAAATAAATTTATGGCATTAAATTTACTGCAAACCCTTGATATTTCGTCAAACACGTTGCAAAAACACCAAATACACACAAAAATGAGAGAGAAAGAATATGTGCATTTATTATTATTATTATGAGAATGTTGAATACAACCATAATACCAAAATGACTGTTATGGCAGTTGCAATACACCTACGAAAATAAAGCCCGATGTCTCCAAATAGAAATGTCGAAGATGAAAAGTAGCACTGAATCTCCAATGGAAACCCTGGATGGATTCCCCTCTTTGTCTAACTAGGGTGGATTAGTCTCACCACTGAAGCCAAACTATAATGAGAGGGTTTTTCCAAAACCCTAACGAAAAAATTGGCTCACTGAGCACTCCACAAGAAATAGTCTCCAAATTTGACATGCCCAAATGACTTGCTCTTCTCTCCTTTTAAAGGCTCATTGGATCTTTCTAGAAAGATCTAACTTGACCTCCTCAAAGCTTCTAGAAGAGCACTTTTTAATAAAGTGACTTCATAATGTTTATATTTTATTTAAGCCACTTAAAATTAAATAATAATTAATTAAAGATTTGTTGTCAAATTAAATTTAGACAACATAACCAAATAATTAATTAAATATTAATTTTTTCTAACCTCCCAAAAAATGGGACATTACAAAAATTAAGCACATAAAGGGCAAGGAAAATCAAGTGGCCGATGCACTCAACAGGAGAGCTCATGAAGTGCATATTGCAGCCATTAGCATGTACATGATAGATCTGAAAGACAAAGTTATTGTAGCAACAAATTCAGATAATAATTATTTAAAAATAAAAGAGACATTACAACAAGGAAATTTTCAGCAGAAATTTAATTATTATAAGTTGAAGGAAGATGGAATTCTCATGTACAAAGGTAAGGTGTATGTGTCGAATTCTAGTGAGCTGAAAAATGCAGTGCTCAAGGAGATGCACAATGTGCCATATGTCGGGCACCGAGGATATCATAAAACAATTGCAGTAGTAATAAGCCAATATTTTTGGCGAGGAATGAAGAAAGAAGTGGCTAATTACATATCCAGATGTCTGGAATGCCAAAAAGTAAAAATAGAACGTAGACACCTAGCAAGTTTGCTACATCCATTGGCCATTCCAGAATGGAAGTGGGAAGTTTTCTCGATTGATTTTATTACTAATCTTCCTAGAATAGTGAAGTAGCATGATTCCATCATGGTGGTGGTGGATAAGTTGACTAAAGCAACACATTTGATTCTCGTAAAGACTACACACAAGGCAACAAATATTGCAGAAATTTATATGAGAGAAGTTGTTAGGCTACATGGAGTGCCTAGGGAAATAGTTTCAGACAGGGATCCAAAGTTTACTTCCAATTTTTGGAAGGGTTTGTTCAGAGGCTTTGGGACAAATTTAAATCTTAGTACAACATATCATCCAGAGTCATATGGGAAAACAAAAAGGACTAATAGAATAATTGAGGACATGCTTAGAATGCATGTGATAGATCAACCATCGAAGTGGGAAGATTATATCCATTTAGTTGAATTTTCCTACAACAATGGGTATCGAGCCTCCTTGAAAATGAGTCCATTTGAGGCATTCTATGGCAGGAAATGTAACACCCCAATGAGTTGGGATAATCCAGGAGACAATGCAATTGTTGGGCTAGAATTGTTAAAAGAAATGGAAGATCAGATGGCGAGGATTAAGCAGAATTTGAAGGCTACCCAGGACAGGAAAAAAAGTTATGTAGACAGCAACATAGTTTTCAAAGATTTTAAAGTGGGAGAACGTGTGTTTTTGAAAGTAAATGCAAAGAGAAGTTTGCTAAGATTAGGAACCTGCCCGAAGTTGGCAACAAGATATTGCAGTGCTTTTGAAATATTAGAAAAGATAGGGCCAGTTGCATACATGTTAGATTTTCCTGCATCCATGAGAGTGCATAATGTATTTCATGTATCAGTACTTAAAAAATACATACCTGATGCTAATCATGTCATTGATTGGAATGTGATCCAGGTGGAGCATGAAGGGGATTTCCGGGTGGAACCAATACACATCATGGATCGAAAATTCAAAGTGCTCAGGAAAAAATCCATAGGGATGGTAAAGGTTCAATGAACCTGCTACGGTCACGAAGATGGTACATGGGAGCATGAAGAAAACATGCGAGTGCAATACCCGCAAATTTTTGAAAGTTTTGAAGAAGACAGAATGCAAGACTCTGTTTTGAGCAACTAGAGTTCCAGAACCACATCTCAAAGTCTTGGCCAACTATGCTGGGGACTTTGATAAATAGATGGTACATCCCTTGGGCGTCCTTGATAATTGAATGGTACATTCCTTGGGTCGACGAGTTGAGAGGAACATGAGATTTTGGTTGGAGTTGTTAAATTGCATAAATTTTATTTCTAAGTATTGTGATGTAAATTTGCATATATGTATATCGACATAGAATGCACTGAGGACGGTGCATAATTGTAGGGGAGGGGGAATGTAATATCCCCATTATAATCCTTAATTTGACTAATGCTTATGTAGATATAATATGTGGCTATGGCCAAGCGATGTAATATGTGAATTGTGTTTCAATGTTTTAATAATAAAACATGATGCCAACTGCTAAGGGGACATGGACAAGAGATGGGGGATGAATTAATCCACAAGAGAGGGGAGTGTCTAGGATAATGGCCAAGAGGGGTCCAAGGGGGGAACTAACCATGTTTATGGATTTAACTCACTTTACTAAATCTACTATTGTATATGAACCTTTCCATTTATGATTAAGTGTTTCCAAAGCCAATCATTGAATACATGTATGAGGGTGGGTGTGAGTGGTCACATCCTGAAGTTATTAGGCACATGGGGGTTGAGTACAATCAGCTTGGGGAAGAGTGTGAGTCGAGAAAGACAAGCAAAAGAGAGGAATTCCATATGGGTTGAAAAAGGAAGTTACAATAGTTCGAGCAGTTTGGGCATGGAAAGAGATTTTGGAGCGGATGCGGCCATAGGAGGGAAAAGTCTAGAGCGTAATTGGAGTGAACTGGAGTTGGAGAATTGAAGAGCCCGATTGTTAGGCTGGAAGAGTGAACTCCTGTGTGAGTTGCACTGAAACAAAAGGTGTTGCTGTTGGTTTGCTGATAGTTTTCCTAGTAGCAATTTCCCTTGAGTTCCCAGCTGAGAGATTCCTAGATACTTGTGCTAGATAGACCCTGATAAACGAATGGAACGTTCCTCGGGTTATCCCTGATAAACAGATGATACATCCCTTGGGTTAACCCTAATAAATAGATGGTTCATCCCTTGGGTTATCCCTGATAAACAGATGGTACATCCCTTGGGTTATCCCTGATAAACGAATGGTGCATTCCTTAGGTTGGGGCAGGTCAAGAGGAAGAGAGTTGGTGGAAAAGTTAGGATAGTTGTAGGAGAATATCAGTTGGGTTGAGAGATTTATGAGTTGTGAGTGGACTTTGAGAGACCACCCTCTTTTGTGGATTGCTAGCCTCAGCTCGGGGGTGACTGGCTGTTGAGATTTGGAACAATCAATCTACGGTTGGGTGGAACATCTGTCCCAAGCAGTTGGTGGCACGACTCTTGTTAAAGATAAGTGTTTTATCTTGTACTGAGTTATTTACATGTGTTATTGATGTGCATGAACTCTATCTGAATGAGAATGACTTATATGTTGTTGTAATGAATGGTTTTGTTGTATCTTATGTTGATTATTAACATGCTTCAAATGCATAAGTTTTATGGTTATTACTGTAGCTAAATCTGTTATAAATTGTATCTGTAGGCTATGGGAAAACAGATAACGACAAAAGAATGGATTTAATTAGCAAAAGTTTTGTGTTATGTGTATTCGACACGTATTGTTTCCTAGATGGAGGCTAGGTACGTTACTAAAATGGTATCAAAGTTGATAAAGAGAAAGTTTTAGCGTGACGTGACCCAACTTCGGTGGTTAGGTACGTTACAAAGTGGTATCAGAGTTGATAAAGAGAAAGTTTTAGCGTGACGTGACCCAACTTCGATGGTTGGGTACGTTACAAGCAAGGTGTTAAAAAATTCTACGATTGACTTCATCAACAATATTCATTATCATTCTATTCAAACTTCACTAATACATCACTTCTTAACTTTAGTCTGTATTCTACAAAGATGGTTGGAAAATTCCTATCTACTTTAAGGAAAAAACTTGCTTTGTTAAAGGGCAACCTAAAACACCTCCATATTATTATGGTGGCAACCAAATATATGGAAAAGTGAAATTCTTGTCTGAAATTTTATATATGTTTTGTGACTACAACTATAAGGAATGCAAAATTAATCAAGGGAAACTTTAATTTTTTTGTATTATATTAGTGATTCAGGAAATTAGATAACAAATTTTTAATCATTATGATTCCATAAAAGCCTTGAATTTCCCAAAAAGGTATGTTTGGCACAATTTAACAGAACACAATTTCCAAAAATATAACTGCCTAAAACGTGACTGAAAATTCTTCAACTGTTGAAAACACTTTTACATGACACCTTGATGATAAAACAATGATCTAATATACTTGTATAACAAGTTTTTGTTCGAGACAATTCCGTACAAAATACATAAGAAATCACGACTAAAATTGCCCATTTATTTACCATGAGACCTTCACTGACATAAAAATATTTGGGGCTGCAAATATAATCTTAAGCTACAAAATGTATACAAAAACTACATATCCTAGGTTGATAGAGCTTCCCTAGAGGTGTTCACATTTCATATAACTTACTCCAAAAGGAGGCGATGATTAAATCGAACTATATACAATGAAATAACTACCCAAACAAAACCTCCTACTCTCCTATAATAAAAGGAAAGAATTTTAAGTCAATATATGAGCAAAATAGTGATCAAAAGTCAAAGAATAGTATCGGAATGGTAAGAAAGATGTGGAAAAAAAATATCCACTACTGAAATAACTTCCTCGAGGAGGTATAAAGTTTCTTTTAATCCGCTCAATGTTACAACTCAAGCATGATCATCCTCCAAATATGCCATGGTCAGCTACACTAGCTTCACGTATCAATGTACTATGATGAAGAACCATGAACCATTGTCCATTATGGAATCCATATATGTTTGTTACCATGAATGACTCAAAAGTACCATTAACATACTCTTTCAATGTTACTCATGCCATGTCACCAATGACCCTCACCAATACATCACTTAGTTGGCATTCATATTGTTGATTCTTGTTAAAAGCTACTTCCCAACTCTCCATTACTGCACAATACCTATAAAGTTAATAACCATTTATGAATGAATAAAAACTTAAAATGTAAATTTTACCTGAAGTATATTCTTTTGTCATGCAACTTATGACATAATTAAAGTTTAAGTGATTCTAAAATTTGAGGGGGTAAAAGACGAGATCATGAGGGGTAGGGATTGCATCCCTCAAATATTGAATGATTTGAGGATGGGGGGTGGATCAAAATCATACCCAACCCATTCGTAATGCAATGGAAAGGAGACATCCCCTATCACGGGGCATATCAAAATATCCCTTGACCCCATAGATGGACATCCCTTAGCCCGACAGGGCACATCCTGCAATTCCCTATGATGGAGTTTCCCTCACTAGTTAGAAAACATTAAAAAAAGTTTGTTTGTTTTTTTTTTTTTTTTAAAGGGTTGTCCCCATTAGTTAAAAAACATGAAAAGATACCTTTTTCATTTATTATAGAGGACCCCACTAGACTATTTAATCCTTCGAATCCATCTCTAGACCCTAAAAAATCATTTTGTGAGTGAAGAGAGCAAAGGGAAGGAAGAGGACAACAACATATTGGATTGCCCCTTGTTTTTTGTTGTTTGATTATTCCATTATGTGTGATCATTTGACATGTGATTATTTTAAAAATTTGATGTTTATGAATCAAAGACTCTATATAAATAGAAAATTACCTTTTAAAATTAGAACTTTTATCATGATCTATGAAGTAAGTGTGTGTGAATGGAATATGTAAGATTCATGGTCCTATGGATGTTTATTTATGTTTGTAATTAGTGTTTCATTTTTGGGAGAGTCCCTTATGTCCAATACCCTTCTATGTTCCCTAAAATTTGGGGGTCTCTCTAGATGTCCCTTATTTTCATCTCTCCATCCCGCCTTCCCTTTACCCCAATAAATAAAATATTCAACTGTAAAAAAATCTTACCCAGATAAAACCAAACCATGTGGATGGAGACACTTCACATAATATGCCCTTGGCCAGAGGAAACTCATAAGTCACGCCCACTATATTTTTTCACTTAAAATATTATAGTAGTCTGCATTCACATCTACAACAACTTTCGTTGCTGCATAATATGATTTTCATCCATTAAGTGGGGATATAGTACCTTGCTATGTTGTGAAGTCCTGAGAAAAAAAGCCAATTGATATTATTACACATTCCTAACCATTCATCATTCATTACTAAAAGTGCATTTTGAAATCCATTTTTTGAATAAAGGGAGAAAGGTTTTCAATACACAGAATGCATTCAAAGGTTAGAAACAAATCAAAAGTCAAGATAATGCTTATATTCTACTCTTTACATAATAAAAAGTATGTTATTTTCCTAGTAAAGAACTTTCTTCAAAATAAGTTAGACAATCCCCTTGTGCAAAAATGAAAAAGGTTGGAGTTGTCAACATTTATTTTCGTGATCCACATAAAATCAATATTCCAACTAGAGCATAAGTCATTCATTAGTTTCCCTTGGAGCTGATTTTCACGTAAATTGCTAAGTCAAATTGGAATGAAAATTATAAAAAAAAAGGTTGCAGGGATAATTCCCATGAGGTATAATCTATAAAGAAACAAAAATACATGGACGTGTGAACATCATTGAATAATACATTAGATGTTTTTATAGGAGGTTTTACTATTGAAACCTTGAATTTTTTATTATAAATTGAGATATGAAGCCAACGAGCTCTGCCTTTCTAGTTATAAATAAATATGACTACTTTTCCAAGTATTCCTTTGCCAATATGCTCTTAATTGGATACAATGCTTTAAAAGTCTACATTTTTGGAGTTTGTTGTTTCCCGTATTTTACCTGAACAATATGGGGAATTGTTTCTCATACTTCTCATTGAATGTGGAACAACCACAAAGCATATTGAAAAATTTACAATTAAACTGAAGAAAAGGGACCACAAGTCATTGTGAGACAAGTAAGATTTCCCACAAATTTTAGATTGATTTATATCAAGCCTCCACAGTAGAGTAGTTTGAGCAATATGTAGAACATATAAATCTTTCTTGAATATGTTTTTTTGGCTTACATGAAGAGCACCTAAAGAAAGAGTTTAAAATCTTGCATCATTAACAAATAATGTCATCAAAAGCGTCATAAGTTACTGGATGCCCATGATAAACTAGAGATGGGCATATTTTTCTTTGCAGTTGGATTGACATTACAAACTTTACCTTTTAGGCACTTTTATTTTCATCCCGACCAGCTGTGCATGATTTGAACGTCAACATTCTTGTTTTCTATTTGAAATGTATCAAGTTTCAAAGAAACGGTTCAATCTTGATTAGTCTTGCAAACCTCTCCAATTTCTCATGAATTTTTCAATTTTCTGAGTTTTACAGGTCCCCGAGTTTTTAGAGTTTTTCATGTCCAAGTTTATTCTTGTTGAGTTTTGTCGATATTTTCCCAAATATACAGTGCTTTCCTACATTTTGCGATAGAGAGTTTTGTGACACTGATCTTGATTGTGATCTCCTTTAATATATTATGATAGACTTTTTGTAATTTTATATTGATTGTCTAATTCATGTATTTGCAATTTTTTCTAGTTTGTTTCATATACTCACCACTGAACACATTTCCTCCTTTTTGAGGCCACAAAACTCGCATATGCTTCTACCATAAAATATTCATAGAGAAATAGTAATAGTGTAAGGCCTACAGTGTTAAGCCCGAGTATGCTTACTTCCACAAGATATCAAAATGGAGGAAATCGAGAAGATAGGGTGCTTAATGTGAATAAGGAGACCGAAGTCTTCATATAAGGGAGAGTTGGGATTCCTTGGGTGTGTGACGTGCCAAGGGGCGACTCCACCTGAGATGACTTGCAACATAAGTCAAACAATGAACGATTTGATGAAGGGTTCAGGGAAAGACTTGGGTGCTCCACCAACAAAGGAAAATCGACTAAGGCATGGGGGGTGCACTTAGGCAAATCAGCTCGACTCACCTAAGGGGCACGCACACCCAAGACAATGAGTCGATTAGATGGATCGGTGGGTTGGCCAGACGACTCAACGAAGCATTTGGTGGGTCAGTTGGGCAAGCCACCCAAACTTTCCCACATGAGGAGTCGGCCCAACCTTGAAAAGGGGCGCAACTTGGTGAACCGACAGGTCGACTCAGCCATGGGAAAAGAGATGTAATGGATGGGTCGCTATAAAGGCACAAGGGCGCACAAACAAGAAGGCAACTTGGAAGACAAGGAAAGAAAGAATAGCTTTGTGGTTTTGAGGTAGACGAAGAGGGCGAGCTCCCTCAAGAAGCCAAGTTGCTTCACATGGGAGGACTTGTGCTGCCTTGAGGAGGATTCAGTGAACAGATTTGGGAGAGCTTCTTTTGGGATGATTTTGGGGAAGTTTGGAAACATAGGTCTATTGGAGGCATGTGTGTGACAAAACTGAAATCTGTGAAGTCTGCAAAAACGAAGAGACAACAAGTTTGCGGTTGAGGGCATGTTTGAGGTGCAATGTAGGAGGTTGCAAATATAGTTGCGATATAAAGTCTTGGTGTGATGAATTTTTTTATGAGTTCCTTGGTGAGGTGAGGTGAGTCATGTGACTTTGCCAAATTTGTAAACCGAGCTGGTAGTGCTCTTATTTAATTGTTTCACAATAACAAATACTTAGCCGGGTGTTAGGCACAATTGTGCCGCATGCACTATATCTGTGTATGTATTCGTTTATTTCGTTGTTTTTCTCTTGTCTTCTCATGTTCATGGATGTATGCTTAAAAATGACTAAGTGTTAAATTTGTTAACAATTGTCTAAGTATACAAGAGTTGCACTAGAGTAGGAGTGTGACTTACTAGTAGCCTAGAACGAAGTATGGGTATTCTCTCGGTGAAGAGGCATAGTCCAGATGAAGAACCCTTGGTGTTTTCAAGTAGCCAAGAGAGAAACATTGTGGTGTCACACGCCCTCTAATAGTGCACGATCGCGAGATTCAGCTAGATACACTGTGGGGACAAGACAAATGGTATCAGAGCGGATTTGTTGCAGATTTTGGAGAAGGGTTGGGGATCTCTTCACCACTATCTCAACGATAGATGGTATTAAAGTAGGTTGGTGCTCTTCACCACTCTTGTAGCCAGAACAACTGTGGTGGGGTGCACTTGTTGAGAAGGATTTTTTTTTTGCAAAGGCGGTTCGGTGGGAACGTTCATAGACTTGGTGAATTGTTCGGTGTAGCAAACTTGTTCATTGCAAACTTTGCATCAAACTTATAACAAATGTTTGGTTGATGATCCGGTGGAGAGGTTGGTCTGGGCACACACCTTGTGCAGATCGAGAACAAAGTCTATGGTGAAAGAAAATAGTTGGACAGGGTGGGTGATTGCATAACTCATCACAAAACTTGTCGCAGACTTGATCATAGAGACAATTTGGGTACAAAATCGGTTGGGTTGATGTGTGATGAAAGTTAGTGACATACCTGTTGTGCATACCTTAAGAGACCAAGCGCAAATTTCATTGGGTGAAATGAGCACTTGGGAAAGGTAATTGAATGCGGGATTTGTCGCACGACTTGTCAGAGATCTAACCCTTGAAGTTATCATAGAAGCGAACACAGAGGGTGATCTCATAGATGATTGAAAAGAGGAGTAGTTTTGGGTTACAACAGGTTGAAGAACTTGGGTGCGTTGGATGACCCGAGGCAACCTAGAGAAGATCTGTAATAGGAAATTAGTTGGGCATATTTCCATCATGACGTCTTTGTGTTGTGCATCACCGAGAACAATCGTTAAGTTGAGTTGGGTTGTTGGAAATATGTGTAGACCGCAAGCTTCGAATGATTTAGCTCTTCACAGAGTTACAACAATTAGTTAACAATAGTATGACTTGAAAGTCAGGCGATGGATGCATGGTTCCTTGAAGTGGAAGCAGTCAAGGTGTGGTGATGGCAAGACATTGGAGATGAGTTTGGTCGGTTGCGTGTGGATTTTAGGACTTAGATAGATTCATGAAGTGGACGGATGGACCCAGTCTTGTATCACAGTGAAGGTCTTGCAAATTTGTGGAGTTGTGATTGGTGATTAAAGAGAGTTCATGCGAAGAGTTGGTTGCTTGGGCAAGCAGAGGTCCAAGACAACAGACTTAGAAAATGGTTGTAGAGAAGGATTTCGTTGGAAAGGTATGGTTGGCTTAGAGTTCTTGCATTTCCTAGGTGTTGCAATGAGGGAAAGACTTGGGGGCTCCACCAACGAAGGAAAATCAGCTAAGGCATGGGGGGTGCACTTAAGCAAGTCGGCTTAACTCACCGAAGGGGCGCACACACCCAAGACAATGAGTCAATTAAATGGATAGGTGGGTCAACTAGACGATGGAAAGAAGTGTTAAGTGGGTTGACTGGGAAAGTTGCCCGAATGTGCCCACATGAGGAGTCAGACCAACCTTGTGAAGGGGTGCAACTTGGTGAACCAATAATTCATCTCACCCATAGGCAAAAGGATGCGACATATGGGTGTCTATAAAGGCACAAGGGCGCAAAGCCAAGAAGGAAACTTGGAAGACAAGGAGAGCAAGAAGAGATATGTGGTTCTGAGGCAAACAAAGAGGGTGAGCTCCCTAGAGGAGCCAAGTCACTCCACATGGGAGGACTTGTGTTGCCTTGAGGAGGATTCAATGGATAGAGTTGGGCAAGCTTCTTTTGGGATGATTTTAGGGAATTCTAGAAATTAAAGTTTGTTGGAGGCATGTGTGTGACATAACTAAAATCTGTGAATTTTGCGGAAACAAAGAGACAACAAGTCTGCGGTTGAGGGAACGTCTGAGGTGCACCGTAATAGGTTGTGGAGATGGTTGTGACAAAGAGTCTTGGTGTGACAAATCTATTTATGAGTGCCTTGGTGAGGTGAGGGGAGTCATGTGACTCTACCAAATTTGTAAATTGAGTCGATATTTCTCTTATTGTAATTGTTTTGCAATAAAAAAGACTTAGCCGAGTTTTAGGCATGGATTTTTCCACTCACACTATATCTATGTATGTCTTCGTTTATTTCGGTTTTTTTCTCTTGGATTCTCATGTTCATGGATGTATGATTAAAAATGACTAAGTGTTAAATTTGTTAACAATTATTTAAGTATACAAGAGTTGCACTAGAGTAGGAGTATGACTCACCAATAGCCTAGAACAAAGTATGGGTATGCTCTAGGTGAAGTGGTGTAGTCTGGACAAAGTATCCTTGGTGTTCCTAAGCAACCAAGAGAGAAACATTGTGGTGTTGCATTCCCTCTAGTGGTGCACAATCACGAGATTCAACTAGGCACATTGTCGGGACGTGACAAATAACACAATGGAGAGGAAAATATGGTATGTAGAGAGATTTTCTAACAAGTTAGCTCAATTTCCCTATCAATTTATCTAATGATAACATCTTCATTTGAAACAAAACAATATAACCATTCCTCAAAAACATGTTTGACCATTGGCACTAGGATTAAAATTCTTTACAAAAGACACATATCATTTATGTTTGAACACCAAGCCTCTAAAGTTAGTCTAGGGGCTCCCTTTAAACATTTTCATGTTTTAAAATGTCAATGTTATTTCCATGCAATCAAGTTAAGATTTCCTACTGATGAAATGCAAAATATGTTTGAATAATATATATATTACTAAAATATTTCATTATTGACAAGGCTTTGTGACTAGGAAGCAACAAGCTCATCGAATCTTGGGGATCTCCCCTTGTTAAGGGAAAGACCCACCTTTGTTTTAAAAATGGGTGGTTGTCCCTAAGGTCTCTTTGGGATCTATACAAAAGTAAGAAAGACTCATGATTGCTTGTAGAAAATATGGAAGATATATAAACCAAACTTGCACCAAAGTATTTAGTAATCACACTTGAGTATTTAAATTTTATCAAAAAATGTTCAAGTTATTTGAGAAGTGGACCAAATAATGTTCATAGGAATTTCTTGACGAATATTTGTAAAATACTAATATGAAATTCTCCAATCCTTAGAACATCCATTTTATGAGAAAAAATAAACTCATTGCATTCAAGACACAGAGGGAAACGTTAGGAGATCATGTTAGATCAACTACTCAAGGGATGTAGGACTTTGTCATTGTTTTCAAAAAAGTGTATACACAACATACAATATGGGTGTAAAATAGAATTTCATATATAAAAATTATAATCTCTCAAAGAATCTCTTCTAGAGGCAAAACATAAAATTTAAATATCCTAGACTGCAGAGTTAAAATGTGTCTATAACTATTGTCCACTGTAAGTCATACAAATCATTTCAATAGATAAATTTAATATCTTAAAGTGAAAAGCGTGAACCTTCAAAGGATGGGATAGGATTCCCACGAACCAAAGGAAATTTGAAAGTACAATTTTTTTCTTCTTCCGAGGATTCCCTTTTTTTTATCACTCTTGATGATTAAATAAGTTGATCCCATGGTGGTTGTGGAAGTTAGAGTAGTTTTCATAGTGACCCTAACCATTGATTATGATCTATCACTTCTGCTCATATAGCTGAGGTGGTTGTTGGGATAGTACAAGAGCTTGGTCTACCCACTTCTTGATTAATTCTTACTATAAGGCCTGTAGTGGACTCATCCTTTATCCCAATATGAAATAACTCATCATCCATCTTATGAATAAGATTTTCTTGCTCCTATGATATTTTATCTAAATCAACATTGGCCACGGTGAAGTCAATCAACCACACTTTTACTTCATTTTCTAAAACATCAATGATTTTATCAAATCTCCTAGCCAGATCACCTTTGATGTTCAAATCTTGGGCTTCAAAATCTTCTTTTATTTTGAATTTTCCATTGCATATTAGCACTAGGCCCCACAAAGAGCTTATATTATTCGCCTAACTTGGAAAATGTGTCAATCCTTTTAGACTGCAAGTTGTCAAAATTTTGAATCAACTACTTCAAGACCGATAACCTGTAACTCCAACCTTCTTGTATCTCTTTCAATATCACATCGATAGTAAAACAATTCTTTTGTCTGTAAATGTTATAGCCTTGGACTTTGAAAGAGTAGCATAACCAAACTTAGGAAAACATCTGGGGCATAACCAGAGGGTTCACCATTTTTAATGGAGTAAGGTCTAATTTGCTCCATATATGTTATTTACAACTTACCATAGTCTTCCCTTGAGGGGGACTAGTTAACTAGTCATGTTCTTCATCAAGGAGTTGTATTCGTTTAACATATAAATTTCCCATTCCACCTTACCTTAAGCTTCTCAATATATTTTTGGATCACTAATGTGCATAACATGTGCCATAAGTGCATGATCTACATGTTTAAATATAAAGGCTTTGTCTGGGTAGATTTCACAAAGATTCCTTTTTCTATTTTGAACTAGATTCCTTATATAATAATGAGGCTAACACACCCAAATTTAGCATTACGAGGGAACCATTAGCACCATTTAATTTGGTTTACCTTCAACTAAGAAGTAGCAAGTGGGGGGTATCTATTCACCAAATTCACTTAGGCTTTGCAATTGGCCCCAATCATTGTTGCATACACTAGCACATATCCAAAAACATTATCATGTCACTTGGTATGACTTGAACCTTCACGGGGGCTATATTAGCTCACATTTTCACTGACCCAACAAGCCACCATTGACAAAGATACCAACTTTTCTTAGCATTGGTTTCATCATATTCTTGTGAAATTGTGCATTCTATGTTGACCTATAGAAGAAGTCTCAACATCAACAATATTGATAGGAAGAGACTCTAACTCATAAAAAATAATAAAACGTGATGCCTCAAATGTGTCTATTGAGTGAGAAGCTTTATCAAAAGAAAATTTCTTGAAATTACACATTCCCTTGAAGAATGTCTTTTTCCTTCTCTAGATCAAACAAGTGATATGCCTTCAACTCCTCACTATATCCTACAAAGAGGCATTTATGACTCTTAGGATCTATGTTCTTCCTCTTCTCGTCAAGGACATGAGCCCATGCATTGTTGAAATAATGTAATTGCAAAGTGTATTCTCATTATTATCTAATATATTATTCATTGGATCAATCCCCATTGTGGATTGATCATGTCGACTATTGTAATAGGACCAAATCCCCTTTTGTGGATTGGTCAAATGATAATTATAATAGGCAGAATAAGAAGGTAGCCCCAACAGATATTAAAGAGGCCCCAGAATAAAATAAAGGTGGTTATAACCACCCATTTTGAGAAGTCGGCTCTCTTAGTGAAGAGACACTTCACACGTGCCAGTCTTGTATAAATAAAGAGGCCAACGCCTGACTTAGATACACAACTCACTTGCTCATTTGAGAGACAAGTTTCATAATTGCAGTTGGAGAAGAAAGAGAGAGAGTGGTGCATCTTTTGGAGAGGATATTCTGTATTAGCTTGAGTTATCTCTTGGCATTGTATTGGCTATCTATAATAAGGAAGTTTTGCTGGGTTTTCTTCCCCTAGAGGGTTTCCCAGGATAAATGTTGTGTCTCTTGTGATTTTGTATTTCTCAATGATCGTGTCTTTATGTTGTTGTTATCTATTGAAATCCAAATAACTATAATAATGGCATAAAGATTAACATGGTATCAGAGCCAAGCTGAAGAGAGCATCTTTCGCAAGAGAAAAATGTCACTATTGTCGTACATGCAAATTAGGGCTTTTTGATGGTGAAGTTTTTCAGCCCCAAAACCATCTAGAAAAGTGTGCCCTCCCTCAAGGATTACTTTGGCATCATCAGCGCACCCTTTCAGTGGGTGGATCTCCCGAAAAGTGAAACCCTAGTTTCACAAAAGTACCAGAAGTATTAAAAAACCAGTGAACCAGAAGTACCAGAGTACCAGAGGTACCAAAAAACTAGAAGCACAAGTCCATAAATCCACAGATCAAGTTTGGAAGGGTAACAGTTGGATTTTCTCAGATCCAAGCACACCAGCCTACTCGCCTCAACCAAGCGCATCTCCTAGTAAGTTCAAAATTTGATTTTGAGCACTTTCATTTTTTGGTCATTTTCCTAGCTCCAGGTAAAAGATGTTTGCAAGCACGAAGCTTGCTGACAAACTGGAAGGTGTGGAAAAATTTCGTGCCTGGAAGTATAGGATTGGCCTGATCCTTACAGATAATGACCTAGCAAGATTCATCAAAGAAGAAGTGTCGGAACCCAAAGATGCCGTAGAGAAAGAAAAGCATTAAAAGGACACAATTAGGGCCTAAAGAATCATTGCAGATTCAATCAAAGACCACATGATTCCTTATGTGTCATCAAAGAACACTCCGAAAGAAATGTTTGAAGCCCTAAGCAGACTATACGAAGGAAAGAAAATAAACCGGAAGATGAATCTAAGAACTCAACTAAAGAATACGAGGATGTAGAAAAGAGAAACGATCCAAGAATATTTCTCTAGAATTTCAGAATTCAAACAACAGTTAGAAGTGATTGGAGACACCATAGATGAAGACAAGATCATAATGACGACCCTAAATGGTCTCACAAGACCTTGGGATGCATTCATCCAAGCCATATGTGCCAGAATGGAGAAACTAAAGTTTGATAGTCTATGGGAAGAATGCATCCAAGAAGAAACAAGAGTAGCTAACCGTGAAGCGCTACTAGCAAGAGATGATGATCAAGCCCTAGCTACTCGCACCAAAAGAGGAAGGAAGAAACCCTACTTCCACAAGGAGACTCATAAAGAGCCGCAACTGCCAAACAAATTCAATAATAAAGAATCTCATCCAAGGAGATTTCAGAAGAGAGGACAACGAAGGGAAATAGACTACTCATCTGTACAATGCTATCATTGTGACAATATGGGACACATTGCGAAATTCTGTCCATCCAGACGAGAAGAATACAAGAGGAAACATAAGAGGAACCATGCTCATGCAGTTGAAGATGAAGAGCCACCTGCAAAGATGATAAGAGAATAGATCAAAGACTATGTCTTAATCTCGGCCCTCTCAAGATCAGTAACACATGGAGAGGACACGTGGCTCATTGATAGTGGTGCCTCCAAGCACATGATAGGTCAGAAAAACATTCTCTCTTGTGTTTCAGAAAAGAAGTTTTCTCAGAAAGTGACACTTGGAGATAATTACCAATATCCCATCAAGGGAGTGGGAGAATCAAACTACAAACTGAATTCAGGGAATTCATTAAAAATGAAGGACGTACTATATGTACCAAGTTTGAAAAAGAACCTACTCTCCATTTCAGCTTTAGAAAAGAAAGGCTACATAGTTGCCTTTATAGATGGAGAAGTTCTTATGTGGGCTAAAGGAGAAACCATAAATGAAGCAATCATCATTGGAAGTGAAAAAAATGGTTTGTATAGACTAAAGGGTCACTCAGAAACTGCCATGGCCCACGCCATTCAAAACTCATGTGAACTTTGGCATAGAAGATTAGCTCACATCAACTACAAGGCACTACCATACATATGCAAAGCGGTCACAGGTTTACCAGAACTTAAGGTCGACCATGAATGTGTATGCAATGGATGCGGACAAGGGAAGAACATCAAGAACCCTTTTTCTAAGAGAGACAACAAAGCAGAAGGAGTCATAGAAATCATTCATTCAGATGTGTGTGGCCCAATGCCATCGGCCTCCATTAGCGGGTATGTATACTATGTATTATTCATTGATGATTATTCTCGTAAGACTTGGGTGTATCTCTTGAAATCTAAAGATGAAGTGTTCAACAAGTTCAAGGAATTCAAAGCCTTGATAGAGAATCTTTCTGAAAGAAAGATTAAGATACTCAGGTCAGGTAATGGAGGAGAATACACCTCAAAAGAGTTCGTGAACTTCTGCAGAGATGTTGGGATCAAGAGGGAACTCACTACTCCCTACAATCCCTAACAAAATGGTGTAGCTAAACGAAAGAACAGAATGATAATGGAAGTTGTGAAGACTATGATCCATGATCAAGATCTTCCTATGTGCTGATGGGCAGAAGCAACAATGACGGTTGTTTATGTGCAAAACCGATTATCCCATAGTGCACTTGGGTTCAAGACCCCGGAAGAGATGTTCACCGGAAAGAAGCCAGAGGTAAGCCATCTCAAAATATTTGGCTTCCTAGTATTTATTCATATACCGAAAGAGAAGAGAAACAAGCTAGAACCTTCAGGAAAGAAGGGAATATATGTGGGATACTGTGAGGTCTCCAAGGGCTTCATAATTTATATACCTGGTCACCGCCACATTGAGATCAATAGAGATGTGACCTTTGATGAAGATGCAACACTCAAGAAATCAAGAAGATGCCAGCTTGAAGAAGTATATGAAGAGGAACCCGTAATCCCCAGAATTGTAGAGAGGGAGGTTCCCAGAGCCGCAAAACCAGTGAGGGAAGATGTAATTTCCCCTGATGAGGAAATTCCAGAAGATCGTGATATAGTGCAATTTCAAGAACCACCTCAGATGACAATCCTCCATAAAAGAAAGCCAGCTTGGGTGTAAGGTAGCTAGAGAGGTAGTGGGGGGGCCCAGAGGGTCCATAGTGATAATAGTGGAGGTTATTCAATGTAAGGTGGACTAGGTCCACTATATTATTAAATAAGACCCAATATGGTAGTTAGATATAATAAATGTAAGATGACTTCTTAGAAGGTTCTACTTCTAGAAGATTCCTTCTCTAGAATGTTCTTAGGTGATGGTAGCACTATATAAAGGGGTTAAAGAAATGTAATGAAACAAGAAGAGAAGTATTGTATTTGGAGCTGAAGCTCATTAGGAGGCTGCCCCCTCGAAGAGACAAGTGAACAGGAGAGGATCCCTTCCATAATAGGATCCATTGTATGGTGTTTCCCTACCTCAAGGGTTTTGATATAATAAAGTGTGGTTTCTTCTATCTTTCTTTGTGGATCTATTGTGTGTTCAGTATTTGTGGTGATTATATCTTCAGATCAGTATTAGGTTCTTAACAATTGGTATCAGAGCTATTTCCTTGGCCGGAGTTGTGGGCAACTATTTTTTATTTTGCAGATTTTTTTTCGGAGAAGAAAAAAGAGGGCCACGACATTCCAGACATTTTCAGTATATTTATGTGAAAATTTTACAGAAAAGGGTTGTAGATCTGAGTTACTCTCAGAAAAACACTCAATTTAAAAAAAAAAAAATCATCCGAAACGGAGTCCGGAAGGTCAAGATATTGAGGTTTTAAAATTTGCAATTTTTCAGGGTTTTTCTGCGGACGACGGCGCAATTTGTTTTTATTTCTGTAGCATTTAAAGGCTGAATTTGCTCAAATAAATTACATATTTGAGTTCCTTTCACAATTTCACCCAATTTCAAAAAAAAATCAGCCGAAACAGAGTCCGGGAAGTGAAGTTATGAACATTTTAACTTCAGCAGTTTTTTAGGGTTTTTCCAGAAAAAGCCGCGATTTTCTGTCGAAACTTATTGGGTCTATTTTTTGGGTTTTCAGATGGCTATTTCATCTCAAAACCTGAAAGAAATTATTGAATCATTCAAAGCCCAATTGTTTCACACATTGGATGAGAGATTGGATGTGTTAGCACAAGGCCTCACAGACAGCCTCAAAAATATCATCACAGATGGCCTCAATGACAGTTTTCGTAGTATTCAAGATTCATTGAACAACATGCAGGAAATATTTCTTATGCAGGGCTTCATGACTGAATATAATCAAGAAATATATGCTTGGTATGATTTTGAGGACGATTGTGATGATTGGTATATGGATAGTTGTCATTTCTGGGATGACAACCACTTCCATATTTTATTTGATGACTCTACTCCACCTTCTGTAGAGAACATCAATGTCCCAGCTCAGGAGCTAGTTACCAGTGTTCAGTCTGCATATTCTACAGTGGAATTATTCCTTCCAGATTCTGCTACGACCCTTTTCCACTATGTGGATGGATCTTCTTATTTGGATCCACATGATATGTGTCAGGCTTTGGAGCATCATTTGGAGTTGGTTATTGGGTTCCAAAATCTTCTACGGGGAGTTCACATGAGCACTTGGACATGGGACCCGGGCTTACAATGGTGGTTGGACTACTTCAACATGGTGGATTTCCTTTCTACATGGGACTTT
>ML777581.1:2520841-2585519 GCA_009831015.1 Picea engelmannii | reverse complement strand
AGTTGACATGAAGGACATTGGACTTGTGCATTATTTCTTGGGTCTAGAGGCATCACATAGTCTAGATGAGGTGTTCCTCGGATAGGGTAAGTATGCAATTGAGATTTTGAAGGGATTTTAAATGATAGATTGTAAGCCCTTAGCTACTCCTATGGTACCAAATCTAAAGCTGCATGTTGACTTGGATTTTAATCCTTTGGTGTATAGACAATTGATTGAATATTTGATATATTTGGTTAGTAACAGACTTGATTAATGTTTTGTAGTAAATACTATGAGCCAACATATGGTTGAGCCAAGGTAAATTCATTTGGTCACTACAAAACATGTGCTTTGTTACTTGAAGGGCATAATACATCATGGTCTAAGGTATATAGAAGATGGTGAGGTACAAGTGCCAAACGCATAGAAATAAGTATGGCCCAAAAGATTGCATATGTATAGGTATGGAACTCACTTTTTCCCACCACACAATTTATCAATATTGTTTTCAATGTTCATTGAATCAATTGCTAACTCCAACTGGCACTCTACATCTCCAAGTCCTCTGAATAGGTGTTTTTGAACATTGAACATTGGAAAACAAAAATGTTAAGGGAGAACATAAAATGCCACATCAACTTACATTCAATAATCTCTAAAAACAATATTATTAAATGAATAATAGTTGTTTCCACCATTATCTATCCTTGGATTTTGAATTTAAGTATACAAGGAAATGAACGAAAATTTCACGAGGCAAGATAAGAAAATGATTTATACCTTGTTGGAAATGCGTTGTGGATATTGGAGGTGACCATCATTCAAACTTGTGTTTTTCAAAGAGAATTAAAGGTTATATTGAATAATAATTAAACATGTATGGTGCTTTAGAAATAGTAAAGGGGTATACCTCATGAATGAGCTCCTCTTGGTTTCAAGAATTATTTATTCTCTACTAAATAGGGCCAACCACGTGAAGGTGTAAGCTCATTTGGCCCCTCCCCCCTCGCATAACTCTCAATTCCTCATACCCAATCATGCATAACAAGTAGAAAAACCAAAATGAAAGGTAAATGAAATAAATAAGGTACATGCATACAAAACATACAAGGTTCATGCATAAGAAGGTAGCAAAACAAAAAAATTATACAAAAAATAATTTATGTTAATAAATTTTGTCCTCAAAATATGTACAATCACTTCTTTTTATGTTTCTTATTTTTCACATAATTCTTGAGTAAATCATTAATACATTCTGTTAGCACCGGAAGTCACCCCTGGATTGCGGCAGAGGTAAGTCCGATACCCATTAGAGTTTTATGTCACAGGTTGGTTATAAAAGGGTCAAATGGGGACAATCGCGAGAAAATATCGTCTTAACTCAAAAAACTAGACTGATATGCACAAGCATGTGAGGTCTTGGTTAAAATTCAGTCAGTAAGTTGTAGTAAGGGTGAGTAGAGGGAAGACTTTGGTGAGAAAATGTAAAGGTCTGCCGAGGACATCAGGTTTTCCAACAACCCAAAGAAGAAAAACTTAAACACAAGGTCCTCTTGGATTCAAATTTCAAAAATATTGAAAGAAATCATAACAACATTACATTTGAACATTCAACATAATACATTCACAACGATCCATGTGAATCAGTCATTCATTAACTCTCTCAGTAACAAAGACAGATAAGATGGAGTAAGAAAGCTGACTGTTATTAAACAATAAGTCTCAAGCTACAACACATAACTAGAAACCGGAAGCTTCATCAAAACTTTACAATATGGGAGCTTTGCTCTACCCTCAACCTTTAACAAAATATCAAAACTGAGTATTTATACTTAGAACAACCTGCCAACATAAGGAGTGTGACCTGGCTATAGCAATCAAAACTTTGCGTCTGTATCTTCTTCTGTCAGGTTGCACTTGCACTCCTCTGTCAGATGCAAGATCATATAGGTATGGATCTGGTAGGGAAATTCGTCCACAGGGGTACCATGGGTTGACCGCTCCAGAACTTCCATGCCTTCCATTTATGTATTGAGCCGAGGTTTCAACCACCTGCTCAATTTACATTAACTGCTTTTCCCCGGAGAGTGGCCGAGATGAAATGCTCAGGGGATGACCACGTGCCTGCTCTCCAAGGCTCGGAAGCTAGCCTCCTTTTCTCTGGCCCCTCCTCAATATAACCCAAGGCCATGACCTTGTGCCAATGACATCCTGACATTTCACGTTTCAGGGGCTTTCATATGGCTCACCTTTAGATTTCTCGATATCAGAATCGACGAAATCGCTTATCTGACCGACGGCTAGATCTGCTTCTCAACCAATGGCTGTGATGCTTCGTCTGGACTTTGAAATAGTCCTCTAAACATGACTGGGATCCTGATGCTTCTTCTAAACCTTAATTTCGCATGACCACGGGCTGTGACCTAGCGCCTATATTCAAAGGTGTTTCAGAATTTCTCCTTTTGGGGATTCCTACGTGCTAGACTTCATAATTCTTGATCCATGAAACTGTGAAATCTCTGATCAGACGCCACGTGCTCCTATGGTTTGGACGGCCTAGATTGATTTCATAATTTCTTGCTTCACGACATTTTCTTGTGGCTCAAATCAAAACACCCGAAACCCAGTTCTACGACATTTCTTAATCCACTACCACTTGTCCCTGTTGGATCAGACGACTCCCACGAATCCTGGGTTTCATGACTTCGACATATCAACACATCAACACATCAATGATCGACACATCAGAAATTTCGCACATTCCTCACTTAAATTCTCCTGAAGCTCATTTCCCCGAATACTTGGATCAACTGACACCTGTCCCCTTCAAGATCAATGACTCATGTTGATTTCGGGTTTCGGGAGTTTGGATCCTCGACGAAAAACTTTAACAACATTTCAAACTCCAGATTCGTGTGATAATTTTCCACCGTTGATCTCTCCCAACGAGATCCATAACCCAAATTTAATCTGTGCTCAACCTTTGATTTCGGGCCCGCTCTGGCGCTAACCTTCACGCAACTTTGACGGTCCGAAAGAACGTGATCCGTCGATCAATAATCCTGATTGGATCTCCACTGTTGAAAGGTTAAAACTACCTTCTGCTTGATTTAAGTCCATACCGACCTGCTCTAAGTGCTATGCTTGTGCTTATGACTGTGGTTTCTGTGAACAATTACCTGGACGACTCATTGAGGGCTCAGGAAAACAAATGATCAATGACAGAGGTAAAGAGAGAAGTGATCATCTTAGAGAAAACAAGAAAGATTAGTGCCGAGACTTCTTAGGTAGGACAACACAGAACAAAAGGTCGGTCAAACGATCGAGGGAAAATGTAGAGTGAACTACAAGCCGAAAGGGAAAAACTTAAGAATGGATTTGCGAAAGGAGGATAGATAGGAAAAAATACAGATTTATGTAGAAACCACAAACCCCTAAGGCTTTGACAAGTTTATGTGATA
Organism: Picea engelmannii; assembly: GCA_009831015.1. NCBI lineage: Eukaryota > Viridiplantae > Streptophyta > Pinopsida > Pinales > Pinaceae > Picea > Picea engelmannii. The sequence goes on along the minus strand of ML777581.1, from coordinate 2,582,076 downwards.
ACACATTCATCTAGATCCCCTTCAGTTATTAATCCCTCTTCTGGTGTTGCATGACTATGCATCATCTCAAGCATTGTACTACTTCTAGTAGTATGACGTACAAGGGCATCCACTACAATAACAAAAAACATTAAAAGGACATGGTTAGTTATTATTCATAGCAATGTTTCATTAGTACAAATATCATTACTATTTTTTTTACCTAGAGGAGTAGTTGAAACCATTGGTTGGGTTGTCATTGGTTCCTCTCCTCTCCGAGCACCCTCATCTACATGCTCTGCCATTGAATCAAGAAAAGTTATAAGAACACCATCTGCAAGTGTATATTAATAATCAAGAATGTATACATTTGATTTTAAAGACATACATATCGTGATGGGTCTGCACACCACTAGGATCATGGGGTTGTTTTCCACCGTCATCGAATGAATTGGTGTTGCTTGCTTGCTTAAAATAAATAGACACATCAATTGATGGGTTAAATCAATCATCAATATATTTCACAAGTAATCAACAATTACAATCTTGTTATTTTATTTACCATCTTATTCGAAGGGTCAGATTATGTTTTCCCCATCCTTTGTCAACGTTCTACCATTGCTTTAAAGCTGAACTTCAAACCAACCTCTAAGTCCTCTTCGGTGGAAACAATGTTGAACATACCCCCCCGCATTGCATAAGATCGTGATTTTTTCTTATTGGATGTAATTAAATAAAATATGCATGATGATATGAATAATATGGTTAAACTATTTGGTACTTATAATTCATGTTTTTAATCTGAGGTAACCACCTTGGCCAAGTTTGTGTTGTCCATGTTTTTCTATTCTTTCCTTGGTTTCTTTTGACGTGTCTGGGAGCCTACAAAAAGTTTCAAATATGTTAGATTTCGTAATTTTTTCTATAGAACTAAATAAAATTCATCATATTCAATTCAAAATATCATATACCTTGCAGGGCCAGGTGGTGTCTTCCCTTCTTGTATCAATGCACTCTCCTTTGTGTCGTCCTGTATATTCTTCCATTCCCTCTCAGGAATGGCTAGAGGATGGCCATACTTAGTTTTTTTTTTTCAATTGAACCTTATGTTGATCTCTGACATATTTCAAATATGTACCGGCCCTCGAGGTGATTTCAAACTTGTTTAACATATCACCAAATAGGCCGACCATATGGTTCATAAAATTGTTTTTCAAATTTTTATTCTGGGAATTCCACCGTGTGCGAATGGTGGGCCCAAAAATCTCTAAAGCCTTGTCATGCAGGGTCTTGTAAAAAACATTGTTTCCTGCAAAATAATATGCTAATTAGATTAAAATAATTTGAAATATGTAAGTTTCAATTAAATGATAGGAATTAATTAAGATATTCATAAATACATGGGATTTGTTGCATCTTCAACATAACCAAGTTATCATCCACCAAAAAATTGATGGATATTGTTCCTGTGCTTTTAACAGGTGATGCTCTAGGATAACAATTCAATGTAGAATCATCCTCATGAGATTTTCCCTATAAACCATCACATATAGGGTCTAGCGTGTGTAGTGGGGGTGTCTCATGGGCCCTAGGAGTTTCAGTCATCTGAGCCACAAACATAGAGGAAAATATCCTTGTAGGTATGTGAAACCCCAATACATGAGAAAAACCAGCTAGAAGGTGAGGCCTATGCCTTACTCTCTTTTATTTAGTTATGGAAAGCAAGTACAAAGAAAGAGGCACTCACTATGGAGTTTCCTTTGAAACCGTGGCCCGAACGAACATTAAAGAATCTCCTACCTCCTCTATCATGCTCTCAAAATACCACTCCTTGCATTATCTTCTCAACTATAGAACAAGTACAATACAAAATAATGGAACCCAGTCTCCTCCTAGTGGCTTGGTATTTAGCATATCTTGAAAATAATTTAGGGTTAGGGTTTTGACTCTCTCAAATCTCAATTAGTGATAAGGTTTGTAACTTGTACAATATTCTTGAAATTCCACACGTGGATATCTCCACATGTTTGAGTAATGGGGGTCAATTTGGCATCCACTCGTACCATGGTGGTCAACAAGGTAGGTCAACTTGCGAGAGACATAACTTTCACATACGAGCTCCAATTGTGGAAAATTTTTCACCTTTGGAAAGGTCTCAAAGTTTAGAACACCATTAAGGGTGTGTGCATGATTTATGGACATTATAACCCCAAAAAGTGTCATTTAATGCCTCAAAATAGTTCTAGAAGGTTCCAGACCCCAATTTTCCAAACTAGGACTTGCCACTAAAAAAGCCTTGCAAGTTGATTCCTTCGATTTTTTCCACCCATAAACCAAGATAGATGAAAAATAATATGATGATCCAATATGGATCAACTTCCATATGAAATAAAACAATTTCCTTGCTAACTCAATAGGAATATTTTGGAAACTTCCTTATGGATCGAAAGTTCCACAATTGAAGGTCATAATGCAATTGTAGGTGGGACAGGTTCTAGTAAGCCTAACTTTTTCCATATTGTTGAGAACATCATGAATGGAGAATATCTCTTATCCATAATGCACTTGTGAATAATCAAAATTTTCATAGTAACTAGAATCTAAAAAAGACATGAAGGGAAGAGACAAAAGTGATCAACCTAAAGTCAAAAGGATCAACACCTCCAATATTATTCAACAATGCCTTGCATTCGATAAGGCATGTTTGTAGGACCTCCAACGAAGACATAGTTGATGAATATTGAGCCAAGTCTATGATGACATATTTTTGGTTGGTCTGAGCGTGGGGATTATATGTTGCCCTAAGCAAGGGAATCTTGGGTATACTGGGTGTAGGGACATGAAGGGAAGAGACAAAAATGATCAACCTAAAGTCAAAAGGATCAACACCTCCAATATTATTCAACAATGCTTGCATTCGATAAGGCATGTTTGTAGGACCTCCAATGAAGACATAGTTGATGAATATTGAGCCAAGTCTATGATGACATATTTTTGGTTGGTCTAAGCATGGGGATTACATGTTGCCCTAAGCAAGGGAATCTTGGGTATACTGGGTGTAGGGTCAACCTATGACTTATGCATTTATAGTAGGCCATTGGTAGACAAGTGTATGTTCTCCATTGGAGGAATCTTCATTCAAGTAATTATAGTTTCGAGTGTGTGTTTCAAGGTCCATTCATTCGATAATGTAAATATGTTGGTAGGACTTGTCACTCCCTTATGGGGAAACAAAAGAAGTTGAAGCATTAAGAGATCCATTTATTTCATAAACTAAATTCTACTAGGCTAATGTATTTTGCAACATATGACTCTTGTTGGTTTTTACTATTATGGAGATAAATCCTTAGACATTGAATTTCCTAAAGGGAAAGATACAAATGGGGATAATGATCACCTATGAAAATGGCACATGGGTGTGTTATCGTGTGTCTATTGGAACTACCCTACCTAGGTTGCATCTAATTTTGGCCTTGATTTTGAGGGGGTTTCCCCTAACATTGTTTGACTATTAGGATTATTCCTCCCTTGTTCTTGTTTTGTTTACCATTTTTTTTCTTCCTATTTCCCTAATTTGATAATTTGTTATTATTTTGTCCCCAAGTGGATTGTTGAGAAAAACTATGTTCAAGTTGGGAGTAAGAATTTGAACCAAGTTAATGTTAGATGAAGGGGGAAATGGGTTAGAGCTATCAAGATTCCCATGCTAATAGGTAGGTGTTGATGCAACATCAAAGGCATATGTGATATTTGGAGCATAATATGGGGAGGTAACATATGTAGTGTTTAGGCTTCCATAAAGTCTAGAACCACCAAATAAAGATGATTGACCACGATGGTTGGTGGCATAATTCAATGCCATGGTCGACCTTATTATTGTATCAATTGGATGAGATGTAATTTATCTTGAGGCTTGATCACCCAAAAGGGTCAATGGGGTGTAGGATTGCAATAGGTAACTTCAAGAAGGTAGGAGAGAATGGAAACACAAAATTAAGTAAGGGAATAATAGCAACACAACAATGAAAAATATGAATATGGTGAAACCTTGACCTGGGAAGTCTATTTATTATCGATAAAGGGATCCTCCTTAGTGGATATGGATGAAAAAAAATCATCGTTTTCAATGATCCAATCTAGCTCGACTCATGTGACTAACTTGACTGTTAACACTTAGCTAGGTGCATGCTTAATTTTTGTTTGTTGATGTTTTCGAGAAGTCATGTGGGTTTAAAGGATTTTCCCATTTAGCCACATGAATATCAAAGGGAATTTAGCATAGGTTTAGGTTAATATTGACTCAATCAACGGTTACACACATGGTGTTAGCCCAATTTATTGTTTAATGAGCATATTTAAAGTTTTGGTGTATGCTATTATAAATCCCTCAGACTAACCTCGAGTGGTCAGTTTGGTAGGATTGGCCAAGGCTATGAAGATATATTTGAAGATAGTAATATTCAGTAAGGGTTTCTAAGGTAAATCTTGTGCATGCATCTTGCTTCTTTTGTTATTGTTTCTCTCTCTTGCAAACTTTAATATGGTATCAAAGCCATTTTGACCTGGACTCTCTAGTGAGAGTGGTTTGATGTCAAGATCCATGGAGGTGTGGTCATGTGAGTTCATGGTTGGAAAAATCCATTGAGCATCTATCCTAATATTTTGATGTGGAGGAAGAGGGTGGTAACTTGTTGCATGGAGCTCATGACATGAATAATTTGAGGGAATGTAAGAATATCTATTGGAAGAGGTTGTGAGTGTATTTGGAGATTTCTTTAATCTAGGGACAACCTAGAAGATCTATAAACTATAAGAGATCTAGACATGTGGTTGGAGAGAGGCTTCTTGAAATTTGAACCCAAAAGGTTTGAATGGATGATGATGTTTATCTCATATTATATGCATGGGAATTTCATATGAAAAAGCTTGAGATTGGAACCAATGACTAGGGCAGAAAACAAAAAGGTAAAGTAACTATGTTTTTTGTGAGTTCATATGAATTTTATCATGTTTTGGAGTTGCAGTTGCCATATCTCCATGTCCCACTAAGATTTAGACCATAGGATAAAGTCGACAAAGTTTTTGTTGCATATGGCCATGTGATAACTAGTTGAGTTGATGTGTTATCATGTTAAATAAAGAAGAGTTTTTGAAATAATGGGAAATGATTTCTTTGTAGATCATTGAATGGGATCAAGTATGATAACATAGTTGTAATGGCCAAGAAATATTGATGGTGAACAAATTCAATCTACGACGAGAGGAGAATGATAAAGTATACTCGATACAAGATCTAGTACATGTAACTGTATTTGGAGAAAGAAGAGATGTGATGCATGAAACAAGTGGATGCTTCATAACATCATATGCATAGGCATACATTGATAGCAACATTGTAGGATTAGTGTTGATCACATGTGGATGTCCATATGTTTTTATATGAAGGGCATATATTTGTAAGATCGACTTTGGCACACATGCCCTTGATTTATTTGTTCACCTATGTAAGGTCTTGAATAAGGCCATATTTCAGTTGTACACTGTAGGTGATATATTTAAGGGGGATATTGTAATAATCTCAGATTCCTAGATAAACTTAGAGGGGGTAGGTTTTAATCCCAAGTCAAGTTTAAAGGGGGGATTGTCAGGAGTTAACCTCGACTTTGTCAAGGGTTATGGCATGTGGAATTATCCCATTGTATTGATGTAATGAATCCTATTTAAACACTTGGTGTATCCTATTGTAAAGCCTTGGGAATGACCTCAAATGGCTGTTTTGGATAGATAGGCCAAGACAATGAACTTATATTTTAAGCTAGTTTTCTCTATTAAGGGTTTCAAGGATAAACCTTGTGCATGCATATTGCTTCTTACATTACTATTTCTCTCTCCTATAACCTTAAATAAATATTTTGGGAATTGACTAGAGTGTTTTGGGTTTCTTGAGTTTCCATTATGATTTTTTTGTGTTGTGGGGTGAATGTGTGTCAAATGGACCTAATGGGGTCCTAATGTGGATGCCTTCAATAAACAACATAATATGTCATATGAAGAAAATAATTAGATCATATCACTCTAAGTGATCTAAGCCTCTGCTAACTCATCCTTTCAACATGCACCTTTAAGAGTGTGGATGTCAAACATCTCAATATCCTTTCAAATTGGAGTGATCAACCCATCAATGAACTTGGCCCCCAATCAAGCTTCATTATCCATCACTCACAAGTAAATTATATAGTGGTTTTAAACTTATCAATATAGGCTTCTACCATTTGGTTGGACTTATGTTGCATGCATGTCCATTATTGTTCTTGTTACTTCCAATAGTTGTAGACATGATAATTGTACAAATAAACTTTTAGGAGTAAATTTGAAGGACAAATAATTGTACAAATAAACTTTTAGGAGTAAATTTGAAGGACAAATGGAGATAATTTAAAGGTATGCGTGGAAGCATCAAGGTCCTACCCATGATCATTAAACACAAGACATAATTGTACAAGTAAATGAACCGAAGAAAAGAATAAGTCGTGCAATGAATGATATGTTCATTTATGGTTGAGTGAATATATTATATCTAGGATAAGAGATTTTCGTACACTAAAATAGTACACTTCACATAATGCACATTATCCACCACATGATTTAACATGGAGTCTATTTTATTTTAAAGATCTTTGTGAGATTTTATATTTACAAAGATGTGGACATGAATTTGTTTAGATTCATGCGAACATAATATACTAGCATATCTTCAAAGTGGGGGAATGTAAACTTCGAAGAGAAAAATATAGAATATTTTGTTTAAATTTGGTTATAATTATATTATTTCACGAGTAGTATTGTAATGGTATATTAATCATTTCCATGCATAAAAGAGAATAGGAAAAATGTTTTTTTGCAAAGTAGTTAGGTCAAAGTATGATTGATAGATACTTGTTAGCAAATATTTGACACAATTTCATTTCATGTATAGAAGTATGGTCCAAGTCAAATAGTTCATGTGTATAAGTATTGGATAAGTCGAAAATTTCATGTATAGAAGTATGGACCAAGTCGAACATTGCATGTATATAAGTATAATTACAACATAGAAGAATCTAGAAGCTAAGTGACAGAGAACATAAGTGTTCCTCTTCATTTTTTCGTAGTGAGACATAACCGATATCCTTCATTTTTCATAGCGCTCGAAGGAGAACGATGGTGCTATTCACATTTCATTTATAGTAGTAGTGCGTGACATTACTATGAAGGTCAAGCCTTGAAGTTCAATGTTTCCAATGTCAATGGTAAACCTTGTTAAGATCACTCCTTGAGATTTATGTATAGTCAATGCCCAGACCATCTTAAGGGGGATTTGTTTCTTGTTATCCCTTTGTATTGGTGGAATTGGTACATGCTTTGGTTGGGTGTGGTCAAATGGAGGGCCAATGTATTTATCAAATGCCACAACAACATATGTTGGCAAATTTGGAGGGCTACTTTCTGGTGTATATACAATTTGCACGACTATTTTGAGAGCACCATTGACTAAGCCTGCTTGGACCCATAAATTGCAGGATAGCATAATTTGTTGGCCTATACATAGCAAGACATTTTTTTCCAGCTAGTCATCATCTTGTTGGTGTGCTTCCGAAGCACCAAGTAAGTCAATGACACTTTGTACAATTGGCATATTCAAGGATTGAAGCATGAACTTGTTATGATTGTCCACAAGAATGTTTGTTGCAAAGAGGTGGATTGAAGTGTCAAAACTTTGACATTCTTCAATGGATAAGAATATGTTAGTCCTAGACTGAAGGAGGTTCCAATCATCAATTGTTGGTGTAGCATTGGGAATGTTGGTTAACAACTGTTGAAAGCGAGACTGGGTGCCATATATGCCTTGTTGTTAGAATATTGTTTCCAACTTGATTACAGTGGTAAAGGCTATCCATAAGATCCTCCCTGGAGTTGTTCCTCCATAAAGAGGTTTGTCCATTACTGGTGGTAGTTGACCCAAGTATCCCACAAGAATTAATGAACATGAATCGAATGAGCAGTGGTTTCTTTCTGGAAATGCCTTACGCAAGAGACTTTCAATCTGTACAAAAAGTTTAGATCCTATGAAGTTCATCTCATCAATTAGAATGTAGTGAATATGTTTCATCTCTTCTTGGAACACTATAAGGGACTGGCCATGTAAAGGCCTCATGTCCTTGATAGGAATCTTAAGTCCTGCATGTATAGTGGTTGCATGTATGTTAAATGTTGCAATTCCAGTAGGGGCAAGAAGCAGTATTGGGCTATTGCAAACTATTGTTTAAGAGGATAGTGCTTCTTTGATGCAGTGTATAAGGTAGGATTTTCCTGTGCCTGTAGTGCCTTGAATGATCATCTTCAATGGCACTTTTGGTTCTCTTACTTGAAAGTGTTGGAGGATTATGTTGAATGCACGTTGTTGATGTGTAGAAAATGTATTGTTGGAAGGAAATAGCTGATTGAGTTCTTGCATGACTTATGCATTCTTTTGATTATAGTTGATGAAGTTTGGTGTAGTTTCCAGTGTATCTTGTGATAATGTGAGCCAATTCCATGGGTGGGAAGTGTCAATCTCTCGGAGTCCCAACATATCAAGAGAAGTGAAGTTGATATTTCCTATAGGGGACAACCTTGATAAAGACTTCCATTCATTCATCTCCATGTTTTGTTGTATGGTGATATGGTTATCCTCATCTTCAGATGTTTTCTCATTAGGAGTGTGCACATGGGTGTGATGAACATGCCATACATGGTAGTCATTTTTTATGATCTCCCAATTAGCTGTAATTTCTTCTTTTGAAAGACCTATATCTTCAGAGAAGGAACGCAATGGTTTGTATAAAAGTAGCTCACTCCAACAAAACTCAACAAAGGAATTGGAATCTTTGTTTAGTATTGTAGTAAAAAGGGGCCATACGTGGACAATTGCGAGGAGGTGTCTTTTTTTCCACTTTTCTTTTTTACGTGCTTGGTTGTATGTACAGCTTTTTGCAAGGTCAATCAAACATAAATGGGCAAGTAAAACATGACTATTAGATATGCATCAATGAAATTGGATCCAGATAATCAGTTAGGAGAATCATAAGAGACTCGACAAAATATTTGACGGACAACATTGAGTTTGGTGAAGGTGCGGATGCATGTGACAATGGGGTAACTTTTGTAGCATATGGCAAGTTTCTTGGGCACTTATGTCTCGGTCTACAATTGCTTCTGAGTGCAAACATCGATAAGAATTTGAGGCAGGGTCCTCAAGATGTGATGTAGATGCAATTCTAGTCAACATATGGTGGTAGGTCTCTGATCTTCCCTCTGCTTTGGAAGCATATTTGTAAATCTATTTTAGAATTTCATATCGAGAGAGGACTGGTTGGAAATCTACATTTTCTCTCCATGTTTGGAGTATGTTAAGCTTATGGATGTTTAGGCACTCATCATTGCATGCCGGGTGATATGTATTTTGACCTAGTTCATCAATGTAGAGTGATGACTCCATTTGTATCTTCCAAGGGAATTTATATCTGCATTCAAGGGTAGTCCCTTTTCTACGAAGACATGTTTTCTCAGTGCACTTTGTATGTCTTTGAACTCGAATTAAGAGTTTTTCATAGTCCTCAAGTGGGTTGGAAGCAAATATGTCCTCTGTATCTAGCAATCAAGGGTCATATTGAATGGATTGATGAATAGCCATGTGTGTGTCATGGTTTGCTCTAGGATTCCAGGCTGTAACATAGTTATCAAAGAAACTATTTGCATCATAGATTTGATTTGGGTCTTCCCAATTTAATGTTTCCATGTTTGGAGCACCATCAATCCATATAAATCCATGTATATATGCAGAACCACAATGTTTCCATTCATATCTACAAAAGGAATATGAAATGATTAGTATAGAGAATATAAATTTATAGTTTGGGGAGAGGTACTTTCAAGTATTATAGATTATGTACCTATAGCAATTGTCAGTTTCGTGCATATTTTTTTGAAGTAAATCCTCATGGAATATTGAAAACCTTTTATGCATTTATGCAACTATAGTGTGGGAGTGGTCAATAACATTGTGTGTACGCCAACGCTGGTGAATCATTGGGTCATGAGGTCTACCCTTTTTCATAACTGCGTGTAAGTCCGACCATTTTGTGTCGGCTGCACTGAGAGTGAAAAATAAGGTTGGGCATTGAAGTTGTGTTATCATTTCTGTTAGCTCGATCCTGCTCATAGTCCATAATGCTCTAGTCCCACGTAGGTGTGCTCCAAAGCACATGACTTTTTCTGGGAGTTTGTCTATAGGAAGTTCTTTGAGGTGACCACACAACTCTTGGATAGTGGTGGGTGTGTTATGATATTGGCTTCTCTTGACAAAGAAGGTAGTTTTTGATTGACTTCGATGGCGCATAATCGAATTATAAAGGAAGTATCTGAAATGGGGATGGCTACCAAACCTATTGTCATGGTATCTCATCAAGTGTACTTCATAACTATCAAGCAAGATGTTTCTCATGTGTGGTTGGTGAGGCAGGGCATCCCCAATGGGGAAAAGAGTAGGAAATGCCATGTCGAATAGACCCTCTATGTTTTACTCATTGATTGGTGATAGGCCAATTGTCAGCCATTCAATTCTTTCCAGTGGATCGTCATTTGTAGTGTCAATAAATGCTCTTATTTTTTCCATTTCTCATTGTGTATTAGGAAATCTAAATGCAAAGGAAGACATTAGTTACTCCTCTTGGAGAACAACATTGTTTTCTATATCTATGATATGTGAGTCTTCATTGGGAGAATTGAAAGTTTCTATAGAGACAAAATGGAGGTGAGAGGAGACATTGGTGCGAGTGGTGGGAAGTGATGCAAGTGAGTTTTGATCAATTTGAACATCATCGTAATATTTGTCATTTTGCATCTTGTAGAGCAATGCATTCATGACATGATATTTTTTTTCACATAACAATCATAACATTTCCCCTTTCCTCCATGTCTCTTGATGACCAATATGTCAAGATCTAAAAGGCGATGTGGCAGGTAAGTTTCTATTTGAACAATTTGTTGTGGAAAAATGATATTGTGGCCACTATATTTGTATTGTCCACCTTGAACATGCCTAACTTACAAGATAGAGCTAACTCGAGCAATTAACATTTCCTCAACTTGTGTCAGTGTTTACAAGACTGTGGGTTGGACACTAGGGCCCATATTATTCCATTTGGAGAAACGATGACCATTATTTTCTCTAAGAAATTGAGTACAAATGTGTCCATTTGGAGATGGGCGAGTAGGAATGCCAGGATATGATTCCATACATGCACTACATGTATGTATGTTATACAAGACATCAATACGTTTTTAGAAAGATTGGGAAACATGTGTATGGGGTTGATGTTCTAGAACATGCGTTGGAAAGTCCACACGAGGTTGGTTTTGGTTTATATGTGAAGTCTCTCTAAGTCTTTTCATTTTTTTTTTGCAGCATATTTTATACGACGTTGCTCATTTTTTTGGCTCTTATATGTAGATAGAGGAGTGACGTTTGGGCTAGTAGTTTCTATATTAATAGTGTGATTGTTCCATCTATATCTCCTTTTTTTGTTTATTTCTGTAGCTTGAATTGTATAGCGTTGGCGATTGTCTAGAGCCTTGTTGGAAAGTTGAATATGGGAATAATTTATATGCGAAGTATTTGATGTGATGCCTTGTTGAAAGAGAACAACCCTTTCTACTGATCTTGAGAGTCCCTCACATGTGGTGTTTGTTGGTGTTGTTTGGAACGTGGGGGGATTTTGTGTGCCATATGGAATTTCCTATAAGAGAAACAATGAACAATTTGTAGTTAAAAATCAAATTTCTTGATAACACTTTTTGTATTTTGTATGTTTGATATGATGTTTTTTTAAGCATATTCTTAAAATAGTTACAAAAGAAATAGATGTAATTTTTAAAAGATCTTATAAGTGAATGCATAGGTTGGATTTCCTTGCATATAAATGTTATAATGAAGGAAAAAAACTCAGAAACATAAACACTTGATATAATATGTATATGCACAAAAGTAGGGAAATTACAAGTTGGTGTTTGAAAGAAACAACCATAACACTTTGCGTTCACTATGTAGCCAACAATTCAAGGATTGGAATGTCCTTTTTTGGCTTTGACATGTGATCAATTTTATCACATGAAATCACGATGCATTTGATTTGTTTTTTATTGGAAAATGTTTCTTCATGCACTACTAGTTTGAACAAATAACTATGAAAGAACAACTTTCCAAATATGTCTGTGTTTTTTTGGTATTTGCCTCATATTCATATAACTTCTCAACAAATATGCCTATAAGTTGTTTTACGACTTCTTGGAATGCAGTAACATTGATTTTTCTTGTGTGGTATTCAATGCTGAACTAGAAGATGTACTTGTATTTACATTCAAAAACATGTTGATTGCACCTTTGGCAATTCCAAACACCATCCTCAATAGGTGTAAGTTTTTTTTTGCACTTTTGGTCTTTAAATGTAAGTGGGCATGCAACATACCAACACTTGTTTGCATTTAAATAAGTAATAGTTTCCTCAACCAAAATGAATGTAGGGTTTGGACCTTTGCCAATTCCCTCATTTTCTATGTCAACCAAGTGTTTTTGAATGGAAGGGTGCCCACTTGAAGCTCCATGTGCAGATAATGAGTGAAAAGATGTATCTGTTAAAGGGTTATCAAACCAAGTTCTCAAATCTTGGGCTTCTTTGAGAATATGATTGATGGAAATTTGGGATGTGAAGGTTGTAGTAACTGATATCCTATTAAAGTCAGTTACTTTTCTAGCTTTGAGAGTGATTATTGGAAAGGTATTTGAGATAGAATATTGGTCTATATTATGTTTACTACATAATACCCCCCATAATGTGACCTCTATACTATACCCTGACATGTCCTTTAGTTCGAGGGTTCTCTTATGCGTCTTTGTTCCATTCTTTCTCATGATGGTTGTTAAAGGGATAATGGAGATAACAACTCCAATAATATCAACTATACAATTGTTGACTAAAGTTGGTACCATATTAGTAGGAGTGAACAAAAAGTTGTGTTTTTCTATTGAATGATCATCCTAAACAAGATTCAATAGTCAAGGCAATATCTAGAGTTATTTCCCAATCATTTTTTAAATGATTGAATTCTTTGTTTGCAAGTTTGATGTATCCTTTTGAGATGACGTAAACTTTGCCAATGTGTACGAAAGTGATCCAGGAGGCTCCCCAGGTTAAAAAAATGCTTAAAAATGAAAGTTCTCATAATTGAATGAAACCAATTACATTGCGACCGTCTCGTTGCGCTGATTCTGACCATATATTTACTTTCTCAAACGAACACTATATGCGAGAGTTATCACACTCTGACCGTTTTCCCAAATAACAGAAAAGATAGATAATTGGGTTAGAGTGCTTGAAGTCTATTGCAGGATACAAAGGATTGTTGATAATGAAACAAAGATCCAACTTGCAAGTCTCAAATTGGGAGGCACAACTCTCATATGGTGGGAAAGCAAAACTAAAGATGATCTCAAGAAAAATGGTAAAATAATCTCTTCCTGGAATGATTTTATCACTGCATTGAAGAAACAATTCTATCCATTAGCATATATGCAACAGAAAATGATGAATTGGGAAAGTTTAAGGCAAGCTAAGAATCAAAGTGTACAAGATTATACTAAAAAATTTCGTAAGAAAGCATTAAATTTGGGTATTCCTTTATATACACAAGAGACACTCCTAAAATATATTGGTGGTTTACATTCTTATCTCAAGCACACTATTATTATGTTAAATACTTCTAACCTTGATGCAGTATGTGTACAAGCCATTCACATTGAATCAAGTAAAGGGAATGTTGGTGATAATGTTTCTATAGATACTTGGCAAGGAAAGGATTCAGGGAAAAGAAAAGAGAAAGAGAAGAAGATGAGCACAACAAGAAAGGATAATCCTACTTGCAAGCATTACAAGAAGGTAGGCCATGATGAAGATCATTGTTGGATCTTACATCCTGAGATGAAGCCAAAGAAGTATGCCAATCAAGGGAGAAAGAATACCACAACCACAATAGTTCAAGTGGATTTGGGATCATATTCTGGTGATGAGACAAAAATTGTAGCTATGAGAATTCGAGGTATAAATTCTATTGCAAGTACTAGATCTTCTAATTTAGATGTTGTAAATGATGAGTGTAAAAGGGGTGAACTTTTCCACATAAGGGTCATAACAAATAATGTTAAAGTTGATACTCTCGTAGACAGTGGATCACAAGCCAATCTAATCAGTGAAGAGGTTGTAAATAATTTGGGACTTGAAACTAAGCCACATCCTAAAGCATGTCCATTGGGATGGATATGTGGTGATAATAATTTGCAAGTAACCAAGCAATGTAAAATTAAGTTTGCTATCACTTCTAATTATGTTGATGAAGTAGAGCTTGATATAGTGCCACTGGACATATGTGGAATTGTCCTCGGAAGCCCATACCTTTATGATAGAAAAGCCATATTCTACAGGGAGGAAAATAAATATTGCTTCAAGAAAGATGGGAAAGAGTACATTGTTCGTGCTCATTGCATAAAAACTGATAGATCTTTTGCAACTGCAGGGCAGTTAAAAAGAATGGTAAATGCAAGCAAAAGTTTAACACTTATGTCTGTAACAAATCAGGAAGTTAGTGATGCTAAACATGAGATGGTTCAGTATGTTTCTAACAATCATGAAGTGTCACAAGAAGTACATCATGAGGTTCAACTGCATACTTTGGTTACTGTTCTTGTTCAAAAGGGGAAGCATGTTTTTCCATTCTCATTCGCATATTTAGTATTGTTGTTTAGTTTACTGCTATTCAGTGGTGTATGGATGCTAAATGCGACAAAGAATGTAGATGATTGTGAAATAAATGGGATGATTACTTTGATAAACAAAGCTATTTCAATTTTTATGTTTGTTGTGATTAGTCAAGTGATCATTGTCCCAACAGAAAGGATGGATGATATAGGAAAAGTGGGGAGAAAATACCCTCACTTATTACTTGAGTAAAACCATACTTTTGGTGGTCCAAAAGCTTCCAAGTGGGGAGGAATGATCCAAGAGGCTCCCCAGGTCCAAAAAATGCTCAAAAATGAAAGTTCTCGGAATTGAATGAAACCAATTCCATTGCGACCGTCTCGTCGTGCTGATTCCGGCCATATATTTACTTTCTCAAATGGACACTGTATGGGAGAGTTATCATACTCTGGCCATTTTCCCAAACAACTAAAAAGTCAATGCTGACGTCAGCATGACAACACCAAGATGATGTGGAAGATGTAGGTGGCGACATGTGGGGTGCTGACTAGGTAGGTGTGGCAGGCGTGGACCAATAGATTCTTGACACATGGCATATGGTGTAGTGAATGTGGAGGTGCCACGTGGCCCAGTCGTGGGCTGCCACGTGGCACCCCGTTGTTGGTTGGTAGCTATGTTAAAAATATTATGTAACTCATGTGATTCGACCCTGCGACCTGTTGATAGGGGAAAGACCTATGGATAGGTCATATGCCAATGCGCCAACCATGCGACTTGTTTATACAAGCCCACACCATTGTATTTAAAGTGGATTGGCGGTCATAGCGAAGGCAAAAAGGGGTCGAGGCTAGCCCCAGCCCGCGGACCTATCACTTTATATGCCCACCAACTATCGTTCCCAGGAGCTAACAGATATGGAGCACGAGGGTTTTGGATAAGCCTTAGCCCTGGATCTCGACCATAGCCAAATGCCTTGGGGCTGGATCCTCGGGGGCTAGTCACTACAGTGTGCGCACGATCATGACCCTGGTCACATGAAATCCACCTGAAATCTAGGAGCTAGGAGCTGGTTTAAGGCTAGCGCGCAACCCTTTGGGCTGGCGCTTGGCCATATGTAACTCATATGATCACTTCAAAGGGGCACACTCCAACCACTTGGGGGCTACTCTGTAATTTTGTTACATAAGTGGTTATTTGCCTATAGTTTTTCCCATAATGAGTATTTTTGAGGATTTCTTGGCCTTTAGGAGGGTGATTTGATCCCAAAAAGAGGCGGAATCTTCAGGGGAAGTTGGGATTCTCTTGTTGGGCCTAAAAAACTATATAAACCAAGATTTTTGAGCTTGAGGCGTAACTTTTTGATGCAGGGATTTTGAGGAGCAGCTTGTGTAATTTGCCCATTTCTCATATTTTGAGAGGCATTGAGTCATGTTTTGAGAGGAAATTGTTGAGGCTTGTATATATCTTAACAAGGAGGTCTTGTAAAACATATCATAAGTCTTTTGTAACAACAAAGAGCCAATGTAAAGATAAATTGAGCATTTTAAGAGCAATAAAGAGGTCTTCCACTTGGAAGCGGACCCAAAGACGTAGCCAAAGATTGGTGAACTCCGTTAACAAATTCTTGTGTCTACTTCTCTTTCTTGTTTGTTGTTATCTTCTCTTATTTTGCAGCATGGTTTATGATGGCTGAACTCTTTAATCACTTATGAGCATAAAGTAAAAGTCATAATTATTATTCCACAACAAGTTATAGAGTTTGATGTGTTTCACATTCTTATCGATCCGATGCACAAAGTACATTAAACTTAACTTGCAATTTGTCAGTAAAACCTATCATTTTTGGATCAGAATGGATGGAAGTTTATCGCTTCGATGTTGAAGCATGTAATGCATATTTCACCATTTGTTGCATCAATAACATTGAAGCTAAATACATGACCAAGTCGCTTAGCATTGGTGAATGTGTGTACATCGGTTTTTGAAAGTATTATGACTTTCAGAGTCCATACCTTTAGGGATGAATGCAAAGATGCAATAGGTGTAATTTTGGGGGGTGTATTAGTAGGTTCTAATGGTCATTTTGTAGAATAACTTACATATTGTATCAATGTTGGGGCACCAACAATGTTTTCTTTAAAAGTATGCACTTGGATTCCATGCACTATTAGAACCCTGTAAAAAAAACAAAAAACAATGTACAATTAGTACTTGCACTATTGGTCAGATAGTAAGCAATGTAAAATGTGGGTGGTGTGTGCGATACATGCGAAAATTAAAGGAATGTGTAGAGGGAAAGTCAAGATAATAGTTGTATAAATTGGAACTAAGCTTGAGCCATGCGAAGAAGGTAGAGTGAAGACATACTTGTTGTCTTGGATAGATCTGCAAGTGAAGTCCTGTAGTTCAACCAAGGACCCGTTTTCTATTTGAGATGAAGTGAAATAGTGACAAAGTGTTGAGGCAAATAAGTTTCACAATGTACTATCTCCATCAGATAGGACTAGTGAGTAATGACCTTCTAATGTTACTTTGAAGTCCATCATTTGTATATTAGGATTGCAAATAATCTCTCCATTTCCGATCCTTGTAAGTGAGTTTGTTGTTAACAAAGATGCCATACCTTGGATATTTTGTGTAAAAATTGGAAGTACAAGGGAAGTGAAAGACCACATAGGGAAAAACAAGAAAGGAATGTATTAAGTGAATTATAATGGACACAAATGGAATTAAAGGAGAATACATATGCGAGTAGAGGAAAAAAAAGTGTTAAAGTATAACTATATTTGTTGATGTATGACTGTAACTATTTGAACAACAATATTTTATGTAGTTGTGTAGACTTTAAGAATGATCAAATATGAGATGATAGGAAAAGAAAAACATGATATAGTAAGAGAGGAAATGTAAAACATAAAATTATAAATATATTCTATTATTTAAAGAAAGACATTTGTATGTTGATGATATGAAAAATATTTGCATCAGGGTAAGAATAACAAAACTTTAAAAGTTTATGTTGATGATATACATGTATAAAGGGAAAAAATGAGAGATATACACATTGAAAATGTTTATGTAGTTGGATTATAGAGGTATAAATATATATTTGTTTTAGTTTACTCCAATATAAAACTCAATATTTATTGTCAAATATTAAAATATGTGTTACAATTAAAAAATGATTTCGAAGAGAAATTGTAAATCCAAATGAAAAATATTTTATCACTATTGCGAAAATGTAGATTCCAATCAATATGTTACATCATGTGCATGAAATTTAGTAGTTTACATTACACATTAAAGATGAGCATTGTAGACAGCATATACACTATATATAAAAATGTAGCTTACATTAGAAAAGATGGAAATGAATTTCACTTTATATATATATATACTTACAAGTAGGAATATCATGTTATAAAAAACAAAGTAAAGTAATAGAACATTATTATGTTCNTATATATATATATATATATATATATATATATATATATATATATATATATACTTACAAGTAGGAATATCATGTTATAAAAAACAAAGTAAAGTAATAGAACATTATTATGTTCAAAATTTAGAAAAAGTCATTGCCTTTAACTATGCCTTCACTGGGTTTTCGTTGAGATTTTTTTAATTCTTCGATTTTTTTTTGCTTTGTTTGAACTCACTTTGGTAGACCTCTCAACATGTTTTTTAAGACCATTTTGAGCTATTGCATTGCGTCTTTCACACTATCATATAACATTCCAAATCCTTTAGAGAATGGGCTAGTTGTATGAAAATAGGAGATGAATATTGTTTGGGTATCATAAATATTAAATTTCTTAGCAAGTTCTTCTTTTATCTCTATCCTTGAAAGGTTTCCCTTTCTAGGATGGATAACATGAATTTGAAATTCTATTCTATGTAGTTGGAGGTCTTCAGGAAGATGTCAAATGCAAATTGTATGTCGTGTTAGTGGTTCCTCCATTGCTAAGTACGTCAATAGTTTTGCAATGCGAAAATGTGCATCTAAAATAAGCTCAAAACAATGTAAACATCATAATTAGTTTTTTTGGGTAATGTAGAAAATGTGTTTTTAAAAGATATAGTTGAAGGAGAATATAAAGAATACTCAAGAAAAACAATGAAGAGTATGGGAAAGAATTAATGTGAAAAAATAAATATGGTGGATCGAACTTAAGATGGAGTATAATAAATATTCATATATTTTGTAAAAGAACAAGAAGAAACTATTAGTGATGGTTATGTTTATCGATATTGAGTGGGATCTATTTGGGCTTAAAATATATAACTTAAGATGTATAATAATGTATATCATTGATGGTGGGTCCCTCGTTAGATGGGGTCAATGAAATGTCCATTGTCAGTCTACCATCCAACTTGGGATGTGTAAGGGGGGATTCATAAGTCCACACATCCCTTACTCCTGACATAAGATAACATTTCTCACCCATCAAATTCTGAGTTGGAGTAGTAGTGTCAAATGCTACTCTGTAATGTTTCCATCAACCTAACAAAGAAGACTAAAACAATGACTATTTAATTTCCATGTTGATTTCAGGGATGTTGAAGAGTTTATTCTACTCTGTAATGTTTCCATCAACCTAACAAAGAAGACTAACACAATGACTATTTAATTTCCATGTTGATTTCAGGGATATTGAAGAGTTTTGAAGTAAACGAAAAAAGAAGAAGATCTATTTAAGTTTCATGTTGATTTTAGAAATATTGGAGAGCTTTGAAGAAAAAAGAATAAAGTATATATTGAACATATATAATGTTAATATAAGAAATTTAAATATTGTGAATATTAAGTAAAGCATCAAAATTAGTGGATATACAATAAAAATAAAAAAATTAAACAATTTAATTATAGAACTTTATATAAATTTAAGAAGATTTTTTTGAGCATAGAGGGGCTTCCGCAGTGCAACATATTATATATCATTTTTGGGATTAACTGCGTAGAGTAAGTCATTAATCTATGACCCATATCCATGGGTATTAAGAATGAAATTGGTTTTTAAGTCAATACAATTTTCTTTTCACTATAAATGTAGTATAACTAAATATCCATAATATTTCCATAAAATCCAATTCCAAAATCTATATATATATAACTAGGGGAATCAATAACGACGTCAGTATCGTACTCGCGTGACACAGGGTCGAATCCTGTCGGCTTCCTTATAACCCCTAGGGAGAATCGCACCGCCCGCAAGCACGTTTCCATATAAATCGGGGTGATAATCGACGTTGAGACCTCCTTTTTTACATTTCCTTCCATTTACATGACACTTGCCAATCGGTCTACACCCCTGTGGGCTAAACTCCAAAATCTAAATATTAAAATCCAAGTCTCAATTTTTTTTTTTGTACTAGCTTTAGATGATTGTTTTTTTTGTAAGTGAGTGTAAGAAGTTGTATTACTGCAAAATAGATTATGATACAAAAAAGGGGGGACTCCTAGCCTGCCTAGTAGGAAACTAGACCAGGGGTTCCCGAGTTGTGCTTACTGATATATACAAGGGGTGGGACTAGTTTTCCACCAGGGGAAACCATGCCAGTCCCACCATACCCAGTTTGAAAAGGAAAAGCAACATAGACATAAAAAATAGTCGCAGAGACAATGCACTAGGCCCGAGAGGCTAGTGGACGAACTTACCATTCGACTAACCATTCACTCGTCTAGGACAATGATGTGTTTCTTCCCGTCATCCGCCCGACTCTTGTTATCCTCCTTTTGGGAGATCGTGTGAGTCTTCCTAATGTGGGCTAGCGCACTGTGTCCATCGGCTGGTGTGATGTCCATATGATGGACATAACATTGATAGAGGTGAAATTGAGTAACCAACTGCTCCATCTTGGAGTTCTGATCCTTCTTGACCTCAACTAACATTTTGGTAATAGTTTCCAGACTGCTGAGGTGACTCAGAATTTCATCCATCATTTTCTTGTGATCCCTGTTATCCTCCCGTATGGTTTCTTCCATTTCCGAACTCACTTTGCCGATCACCATCTTAGTTAGCCACGCCATCTCCATTGTTTTATGGTAGAGTGTTTCCCTGGGCTGCATGGCTCCCAGATCGGTTACCTAGTCTGCTTCCTGTGCCAGTGCATCCCAAGCTTTGCCTTTGTGTTTTTCTTTGATTTCCTTTTTCCAGCGGGTGATAGCCGCTTTTCCTTTCGGTGCAACTAGAGTTTGGAAGGTTCCCTCCGCATATTTTGCCGCCTGCTCCATTCTTGACACCCATCGTGGACTATTCATAACTTCCTTTCCAAGGGGATTCCTCTTCTTGTGTGTTCGCTTAATTCTCACCATCCCACTTGGTCTGTCACAACTCCTTTGCTGGTTACTCAACCTATACCTCACTTCACATGGATTCTTCCTTTCCTTGCCCTTGTATCTGTGATATCCCTTGCAGTTGTGCTCCTTCTGTTTGCGACTATTCCTACTGTCTTTCCTCTTATTGATCTTCTCTTGCTACGATCTTGTCCTTCCAATCATGGCTTATTCGTAGTGGTGATCCCTCCTGTCCTTTTTCCCGATGGTGGCTCGTATGATCATGATGACTCTCCCTTTATCCCTATGCAGGTCCCTGCCCCTGCTCACTTGAGATCCTACTGTGTTGCGCTTCGTACCTATACTTTGGACTGGAGGATCGATTCTGAACCATATGACTCCTTCATGCCTTATGTCACTTGTTGCATGTGGTTTGCCATCTATACTTTCCCACGTGCTTTCCCTGCAATTATTTCTGTCACAAGGGTCTTGCTGTCATACCCCCACCGACTGTTTATGATGATCCTGCATGGTCATTGGTGACCGAGTGTTCGACAATCCTATCCTTCTTGGGTCCTGCATGCTTGCCGCCAGGCCTTGCACTGTCCTTCTCGATGTGAACTTCCTTGCTTAACCTGCCTTCACGTTATTTTGTTGCTAGGTGGATGTAGTATATTCTGAGTTGTCCATTCAGGAGGCTGATCCAGGTAGTGTCTAGTTCTGAACCTTCCTTGCCAACCCCCTCGTTGGCTAGTCTGTCCGCTAGGCCATTCGCTGACTTGCGAACCCATCACAACTCCACTGTGTTCAGAGTTTTCAGATGCTCTTGGATTTTCTGTAGGGAGAGTGCCAGGAGCCAGTGTCTCTGAACCTTGCCCACTCTAGTACCATTCTGGAGTCTCTTCGCCATGTTGATGACTAGGGTGGAGTCGCCTTCCACGATAGCTTTTGTCATCCTTTCGCGCCTTAGGATTTCAAGGCCAAGCTCCAGGGCTCCAAATTCCGTTGCGTTGTTGGTTGAGTTTCCCATACTCCCTGCATATAGCTGGATGATGTTACCACCACTGTCTCTGATCACCCCTCCCATCCTTGCCACTCCTAAGTTTCCTTTTGCTGCCCTGTCAAAATTTAATTTGAGGGACCCTAACGGAGGGGGGGTTGAGTTGCAATCTCCTAGTTGGAGTTGAGGTTCCTGCCCTACCATTGTGTTGTTGCACCTGTCTTTTAGGTGAAAAAACTCCAGGATGCAGGAGTCCTGATCTGTGAGTTACACTGTTTCCTTCTTGCAGTTGTGGCTCTATACCGTTTCTCGTATTTGTGAGATAATTGCATCCTTTAGCTTTCATTCCTGTAGGATTTCATTTTTGAATATGCGCCGATTCCTCTCCTTCCATATTTCCTAGATGATCATCCCCGACATTAGATTCCAACAGAGGTTCACCATTTCATTTTCGCTGTAACTCTCATTCCAATTGTTGATGGTTGCACTGATGTTGCCCCAGATTCTATTGGACCAACGAAATATTCCTGCCGCCCAATCCCATAGTTCTGCTGTGTAACTGCACTCATCGAAGAGGTGATTGGTTGTTTCCTCCTTAGCTTGACAGAGGTGGCAACGATAAGGGCCTATATAACCCCTTTTCCAGAGGTTTTCCCAGGTTAGAATTCAGTTGTGGAGAACTAACCATTCAAACATTTTGATTTTTGGCCATTGGGGGCTGCTCCAGATCTTTCCCCACTGTTGCGCTGGGTCCTTTTGATCCTGGTCCGCAATGTAATACCGTGCTTCTTTTAAGTTGAATTCCCCACCATTTTCCCTGCCCCACCTTAATTGGTCCTCGTCCTATGAGACACCAATTTCCCTTTTCCCCAGTTCCTCTTCCACCTCTTTCGCTAGAGTTGCGATACGATCTCTATTTTATGGATTGAGTTTGTCCCAGGTCCTCCATCTGTCGCTATCATTTCTTGGCTTCCAGTAGTGATGGATTTTTGTTTTTCCTTCCACTGTCATTTCCTGTTGGAGCTCCTCCCTGTCTGGATTTTCCATTCTGGTTTCGTGTTGCCATGCATCCTCCCAGAATCTAGCAGTGTGACCATTTCTGAATTCCCAAAAGATGTGTTTATGAATCCAATTCTTGTTGTGCCAGGTGAGATTCCAGATGGCTAATCTCTCCCTTGTGCCCATGAGTCAAATTCGGTCCTGATCATTGATGTTTGGGGCATACTTGGCCTTCCATAGGTTTTCCCATGGTACTGATTTGTCCTTGACCCATGTCCACCAGAGTTTTGCCCTGTAGGCTTCGTTGGTTACCTGTGGGTCTTGTAACCCCATGCCACCTTTTCCTTTTGGTCTACAAACCTTCTCCCAGGCTATTAGGGCCCATTTATTTTTATTTTCAGCACCTCGCCATAGGAAATCTCTTTGAATGGATCTTATCTTTTGTAGTATTCCTTTAGGCGCAGGGAACACTGACATCATATACAACGTAGTCGCTTGTAGAACCGCTTTGGTGAGGACAAGCTTCCCTGTCAGGTTGAGAGCTCTGTAAGTCCAATTTTTTACCCTCTCCTGTAATTTGTTGATCACTCCTTCCCATGTTTCCATTTTGCAAGCTCTGTTCGTTCGGGGAATTCTCAAGTATTTCGTTGGGAGTGTTTTTCATTCAAACCCTAGAATGTTGGCTAGGTTTCTTTGAATTGCAGGATTAGTGTTGAAGAAATAGATCATGGATTTGGAGTGATTGATCTCCACCCCTGAAGCTTCCCCAAAGTATTCTAAGATTATTTTATAGTTTTTTGTTTCCTTGACCATGGGTGTGCCATGGAGTAGGGTGTCATCAACGAACTGTTGGTGTGTGGAGGTTGGACAGTGTTCGAAAGGTTTGATTCCTTTTAGTTACCCTACCACAGTTGCGGTTTTTATGCTTCTGTTGAGCCCTTCCATCATAAGAATGAATAGGAAGGGGGAAAACAAGTCTCCTTGTCTGATGCCTCTCGAAGGCCAGAAGGATTTTACTGGGGCTCCATTAATTAGGAGCGAGTAGCTTGTCGTTGAGACTAGATTGACAATCCAGTTGATCTAGTGTTGTTCAAACCTAAAGGTTTCCAACATTTTGGCCATACAGTGCCAACTAATATTGTCGTAAGCCTTCACCAGGTCAAGTTGGATTATCATCCCCCCTCTCCTTTGGATTTTTAGCGTGTGTATAAGCTCATGGGCATGGATGATGTTGTCCAGTATTTGTCTTCGTTCTACGAAACCCGACTGCTCTTGTGAAATCAATGTGGGTAGGAGCAGTTTCAGTCTATTGGCTATGACTTTGGAGATTATCTTGTAAACTACATTGCATAAAGCTATCGTCTTGTAGCGATCTGGGGTCCTTGCTTCATTTTCTTTTGGGATTAGAGTGATCATTGTGGAATTTAACACTTTTAAGATGGAGGCATAAGGTTTGGATTCTTCCACCACCCCATAAACGTCATGTTTAACTACTTCCTAGTAGGCTTTGAAAAATTCCACTGTGAAGTGATCTAGGCTTGGGGCCTTTCCATTGGGCATCTCTTGGACCACTTGGTCAATTTCCTCCTTTGTTATGGGTTTGTTTAGATTGATATGTTGTTCCTATGTGACCAACCTGGGAATGTGCTGAGTTATCCTTTGTATGGCCTTAGTTATTTCTTGGTTGGGTTCCTGGGCCATCCACTGGAAGTGATTGACTGGTGTATTTTCAATTTCCTTGTGGGATTCTTTTTTGATCCCATCCTAATCCCTAATTTTCAGGATTTTGTTGTGGATTCTTCTTGCAATGGTGTCTCTATGAAAAAAATTGGTATTCTCCTCCCCTTCCTTTAGCCACCTGATTCTGGACTTTTGGCGCCATAGAGTTTCTTCTTGCTGGCATCTTGCTTCCCATTCCTGGGTCATTTGGATCTCTTCTCTTTTCCGATCCTCTGTGTAACCCTCGTCAATGTAGAGTTCCTAGAGTATCCTCATTATATCCTCGATATTTTTTTTTCTTGGTTTGTGTTCCCAAAGATTTCCTTGTTCCACTTCTTGAGTTTATGTTTGATGTACTTGAGTCTCTTATTAAGTTTGAACATCCTTGTCCCTTGATCCGGTAATTCCTCTCGCCACCATTGGTTGATGTTCTCCTTGAAGGTGGGATGTTCGATCCAAAATTTCTCAAATCTAAAAGGCCTATTCTTCAGAGTGGTTTGGAAGTTTTCTTCTAATTGGGTTGGCCAATGGTTTGAATGCCCCCATGGAAGGATGCTGCAATCTAAATTTAGTCCCTGCAAAATGATGGATTCAGACACCATGAATCTATCTAGCCTTGTAGCTACTTTTTAGTGATTACTTCGTTTGTTATTCCAGGTGAATTGGCCATTGCTGGTTCTGATGTATACCATCTCTGTTGTATCAATGAAAGCTGAGAATTCCTTTGCATCTCTATCCAGTGTCCTGGTGCCCTCTTTTTTCTCCGCAAGTGTCGTGATTATGTTGAAGTCCCCTGCCAAGGTCCAGTGGAGGTTGCGGGATCTGGCCTTTATATTTTATAGGTCTACGAGCATTCTCCTTTTTTCCTCCAACCTCTGGGGACCATACACATTGGTGCATAGAATCCCCTCAATGTTACCTATAATTTGCATGTTAACCGAGAGTGTGTGTCTCGTGGCTTTGACTGCTAGTAGGTTCAGTGATTGTTGGTTCCATAAGGTGAGTATATTGCCTGCCATCTGTTGGCCTTCGAAAACCAACATCTTGTACTTTCTTCATTGTTTTTTATTGATTGTTTCCATTCTGTCTACGATGCATTTTGTCTCTTGAATGAAACATAGGTTAGGTTGTTCCTTCCGCAGTCTATTTTTAAGGATTCTTTGCTTTCATGGGCTGTTTAGGCCTCTTATATTCCATGTTATAATCTTCATTTAAACATGTGGGGGGGATTTGGGAAAGAGCTTTTTATCTTACTCGAATTTATCAACAGGGCTCCTAGTTCTTGTAGGGTTACGCAGTTTGATTTCCTGCCTTTCTTCCGCCTCGTCTTCTTGGGTGAATGTTGTGGGTTCCCCTCACCTACTTTGATTCCTAGGTGTCCTATCTTTCCGTGCGTATGATTGACCCCTCTGGATTTTTCTTCCTCCCTTAGAAGGAAAATGTATCGGATACGATCTAGTTGCTCCGTTGGAACATTGTCTACTCCCTTCTTTTTCCATTGCTCCAAGATGTTCGGGAGATCTATTCCTTCCCTTTCCACAATGTCTCTGAGATCAGGATCTTCCATGCCTACCTCACTTGGTGTCATCTTAGAATATACGTCTTCCTCTTGCATTGGGGTGTTGGCTTCT
Organism: Picea engelmannii; assembly: GCA_009831015.1. Lineage (NCBI taxonomy): Eukaryota > Viridiplantae > Streptophyta > Pinopsida > Pinales > Pinaceae > Picea > Picea engelmannii. The sequence continues at coordinate 2,555,631 of ML777581.1, read as the reverse complement.
TTGATTCCTCCTTCCATAGGACTTGTGCTACCTCCCTGTTCTCTCTTATTGCCTGGGATATCGATGTTCTCCTGAGTTGCTTGTTCCCTAGCTACTTTAGCTTGTCTTCTCCTTTCCTCCTTCTTCCCCTTGGTTATCCCTGTCCTGTCCTTCTGGTCTAGTCTTGGCTTCTGGGTTGCTTTCTGTTGGGGATTTGCTTTGTTTCTTGTTTGCTCTGTTTTTGTGGTTCAATTTTACAAACCCGTCTTCATCCTGCTGCGTTTTGGTGTTTTCTATTTCTTGTTTTTTATTGAGCGAACATTATCTGATTAAGTGTCCATGTTCATGGCATCTTTTGCATCTAAATGGGATCTTCTCGTAATTGATGCTTTGTATCCATTCCTCATCTCTCAATTCTAGGCTTATGGCTTCCAAGAGTGCCCCCGACACATCCATATCTATGCAGATCCTTGCATAGGATGTATATCTCCATTTTAGGGTTGCTTCTGATGTCTTAACATATTTTCCAAGTTTGTTCCCGATTTCTTCGAGTAAAACCTCAGCAAGACTGGGACATTTTTAAAGGTTTCTTTCTGTGGCGAGAAGTTTTCCTTCCACAGCCGCATGTACAACCTTGTTGAGGCGTGGAAGTATGCCCCCCCCTCAAAGAATTTATCCCTATCCTCCAGGTTCATGAAGACTGTTGTGAAGAATCCTTTCGAACCCAGGTGGAGTTCCACTTCTCCACTTGGATTCCATTGATATTTTATCCAATTGCGCAACGTTCTTTCTGTGGGCCACAACCCCATGAACTTGCAGATTAGTGCATGCGTCTTCATCTGGTCCCGATAGAGTTGCATTTGTGGGTCTTCTAGTATAACCTTGGGTATCATTGTTGTTTTAGGTTTACATGGGTTGCGCCCATCTGCCCCACTGGGGTTCACTGGTTCCTGCGCAACCTTCTGGGATTCTCTGGCTTCCTCCCCCACGCGATCCCTTTTTTCCTGTTTGCTCTCCTGGTTTTTTTTCGATCCCGATCCCGAGGTGCTTGTCAATGATTCTTTGAAACCAACGCCTCATGTGCCTTTCCCACTGTCCACCACTACCTTCTTGTATGATGGGGTGCCACTCCCACCCCCTTTGGTAACCATTCTGTACGCTGTTGAGACCGCGACTGTCAAACCCTATCTTGCGGTTTCTTCAGAGCCTGGGTAGAGTTTTGGACGATTGTTAAGTAGATCCAAAACCTTATATATTTTTAGAAAACTATCAGATCAATTAAAACTTGAACCTTTTGTTTCACCTAATTTCTTAAAAAAAAATGGACCTTCTTAAGTAATCCAACACATAATTTGTGGGAGTATTCAAAGCTCGATGTTAAAGAGAACAAGTTGAGTGTTCTTCATTTACATTGTTCGAGGTACAATAAGTAAAACTAATTTGACATTTACTTTAAAAAAAAGTGAAGATCTTATAAAGTATAGAGCAACACATGACTCTTAGACCAGTCACATGATTATAGTATATATATTATATATTTAATTTCACATGATTCTCGTAAATATATTATATATTTAATCTAATTTAATCATCATCATCATCATACACACATATACACACACACATATAGTTTTCTAGTCAACATAATGCACACACACATATTGTTTGCATGCACACACACATCTATATTGTTTTCACATTAGAAACCAATCATGCTATACAAATTTGACACACATTATTTTAAAAATAAAGTAAAATAACAACTTTTATTTACTATGATATCTCAATACCAGTAATGAATTTTAATTTTTATAAATCTAAATTTAAATAAAAAAGAAAATAGATTATCATAATTATATTTTAAAAAATTCAAAACTGATCTCTTTATACATAGATTATTATTGTTATTATTATTTATCATCCAAATAAAGTTATAAAGTTATTTGATCAAATAATAAATTACAACCAATAAATTTATAAATTATATAAATATATTTGATATCAAAATTATAACGTATATATATTTATACATAGATTATTATTATTATTTATCATTCAAATAAAGTTATAAAGTTAATTTATTTATAAGAAATTATTGAACCTGTGATTTCTAAGGAGAAAACATGTGTTTATATATATATGCCTTACTTTGGATTTGAACCTGTGACTTCTGTTGGCACAGGGGTAGATCCAGGGTTCAACTCCAAGAGCGCACCAACAAGCCCTAACTATTGGCCCTTTCGGCAACACCTGCGAAGTAGATGCAGTCTCACCCGAAGTAGTTATGAGGGGGTTGCAGGACAAAGATGTCTACAACCAAGGGGAATATCAAGTGGATCTAAAACAAGAACAACACAACATTCATATATCACTTATCAGCTAGGATCTACTCTGCACATCTACTTATTAGATCTAAAACAATAATGAAATCACAATATATCAATGACAGAGAAAGAATACCAATCACACACAACACAAAACATACGTGGTTCCCCCTCTCTCTAGGGCTACGTCCACAGAATTGTGCTTTATAATATATTAAGACGAAGCATACAATTCTTGTTTGCGCTCTTAGCTAGCAGATCCTCTTTCTTCTCCTCTCTTTCTCTCCCCTCCCTACGCACCCAGCTGCAGGGTTGATCTTCGCACCCAACTGAAGATATTACAATACCAGAAGGTTCTCACACTCAATGCTTCTCTCTCTCTCAATAGTAATCTCTCACAACAATCAACAATAACAACTAGATTGATAAATAGTAATGACGACAACAACCACCCACCCCAGGTCCTCTTGACCTTTATTTATACATTACAATAGCTTACCGACATCCTTAGGCTGAAACCTAGGTGTCCAAAACCCTAGGTCAACTTGATCCGTATTTTTAGGGCTTCGCCAACCCTTCTTTCCTTCCTTCTCGCACGGTGCTTTAAGGCGTCCAATGGTGGATTTTTCTTCTTGCTGATTTGTCCATGATCCTTCTTTCTTGCTAATCTGTCATCCTCGGTCTTCTCGTCCAACGAATTACTTTGCTCTGTCTTTTATACTCTTTTGTTCACTTCGACCCAGTAACAGTCACTGTGTCTTCCGCGAAGTTTGCATTTTCCTTTTTCTTCCTTGATCTTCGCGTACTTCCATACCCAAGGGCCAACAGGCCCCCAACACTCACCTGTGACTCGTCCTGAGGCACTTCAGATCTCAACTTCCTGTTTTACTTCGATTTCAGACTGCGCAATGCAACCTCTTCTTTCTTCTCTATGCCTCCTTTTCCTCCTTATGCAGACTGTCTTTTCTGTGTCTGGTACCCAGTTTCAACTGCACCTGGTACCTTGACCCTTTTACTTATGCTTCTACTGAGAGCTGCGAGGCAACTGGTTGTGATAGTACAACTTCAGCCGGCTCCCATTCACTAATCCTTCCTTCCACTCTCCATTTAGAGTCTTCAATTGCACAACTCCTCCCTCTGTAACATAAGCGATCTCATATGGTCCGAGCCAATGCATTTTGAACTTCCCATGATGCTTCATGAACTTACTATCGTATACCAACACCAAATAACCTTGTTTAAATGCCTTCTTCCTGATGTGCCTATCATGATAAGCCTTTTTTCTTTCCTTCTGAACCTGCTGGTGAAATCTTGCAATAAATCTATCTTCCTCCAATTCAACCAACTATGCAAGCCTCTCTTTAATAATGCCAGGGTCATCCATATCTGTAAAAGCAGTAATTCTCAGGCTTGGTACCAAATATTCCATTGGAACAACAACTTCAAGACCATATACCAACTTAAAAGGTGTCTGCATTGTCAACTTCTTGCAAGTGGTTCTATAGGCCTATAATACTGCTGGTACTCTCAGATCCCAATCATCCCTATTCACACTGCAAATCTTCGTCAGTGCTGTCTCCAAGATCTTGTTGAATGCTTCAAATGTCCCATTTTCTTGTAGATGGTACAATGTGCTCTTTTGATGGTGGACTGCAAATTCTTCAGTCATGGCTTCAACTGTCTTATTGACGAAATGTGTGGCTTGATCACTCATAAGGATCTTTGGGCATCCAAACCTGGTTATGATGTCATCAAATATGAAGCGCACAGTTGTAGTTGCACTACAGTCCTTAATTTCTCTTGCTTCGGCGCATACGATCAAGTATTCTGTTGCTATAATTATGTACCTTGCTCTTGTGTGCTTTCTTGGTGGGTTTATAGGTCCAACGAAGTCAATGGCCCATTTCTCAAATGCTTGTAGGGTTAGTTCTGGTGCTAGTGGCATTTCATCTCTTCTGGATGGTTTCCCAACTCTTTGGCATATGTTGCAGGCTCTGGAATAGTCTTTAGCATCTCCGTGTAAGGTAGGCCACCAAAGGCTAGCTCTAAGAATCTTCTGCGCAATTGCTTTACCTGCATAATGTCCTCCTGCGATGCCTTCATGAGCTTCTGCGAGGATCAGTGGGTGCTCTGCCTCCATAACACACCTTCTCAATATCTCATCAGGTCCCATCTTGTATAGATGTCCAACTATAAGTGGGAAATTTGCAACATGCACTACTAGCTGTTTCTTTTGGGGAATTGTATACTAACTAGGTACCATTCCCGTTGATAGGAACTGAACTATCTCTGTGAAGTGGTCATCGATCGACTCTTCACCATGTTCCAACCTTGACAAGTGGTCAGGACCTTTATTCATTCTCCCTGGATTTACTATGATCTCAAAATCATATTCCTGAAATAGTAGAAGCTATCTGCATATCCTTCCCCCCAACACCAACTTATTCACTAGGTATTTCAGTGTAGAGTGATCAATAAACATTTTAAAGTGTCCTCCCAAGAAGTAGTGGTGAAATTTCTGCAACGCATACACCATGGCTAACCCTTCGCGCTCAGTGTTGTGTAATTAATCTCAACAGTTGATAGCTTCCTGCTAGCAAAGGTTGATGGGTGGTCAATATCTCCTCCTCTAGGTTGTGCTAACACAACTCCTAAAGAAATGGAAGACACATCGACATGCACATGAAATTCCTTGGTCTAATTTGGAAAGACCTGAATAGGCGCAACAACCATTTTCTATTTCAGTGTATCGAAGCTTTGCTGGCATTCTGCTGTCCAACTAAACTGACAATTTTTCTTCAAAAGCTTCTCCATGGGTGCTGTGATCTGAGCATATCCTTTGATGAACTTCTTGTAGTATCCTGTGTGTCCCAGCGCAATGCACAACTGTTTGACTGAAGTAGGAGGGGGTAGACAAACTATAATGGAGATCTTGGATGGATCTACCAACGATCCTTGCTTACATACAATATGACCTAACAACACTCAAAATGGTGAAAATAAAATGCATTTCTTCAGATTCAAGGCAATTTGACACTGCTTGCATTTATCCAACATTAGCCTTAAACATTGAATATGATTCTTCAATAAACTAAAAACAGTCCAATCATCAAAATATGCTTCTAGAAATTTATGCAGAAATTCCTTGAATGCTTCGACCACCACGCTGGAAAAGATGGTTGGGGCATTCTTTAATCCCAATGACATCACTGTATACTGATAAGACCCCCGTTCTGTTGCAAATGTGGTCTTATGGTGATCTTCCTTGGCAATCTAGATCTGATGGTATCCTGAAAATCAATCTGTAAAAGAATATACTTTTTGGCCTCCCACATTATCTAACACTTCGTCAGTGAATGGTGTAGGGAAGGGGTCATGCAAACAAGCATCATTCAACTTCCTGAGATCTACGCATATCCTGATCTCTTCTATCTTCTTGTCTTCTACCACCATAGGGCTAATCCATTCTGACTCTTTCGACAAGTTTTATGATCCCTGCTTCCAGCATTTTGTCGAGCTCAATCTTCACTTTTTCCTTATATTTAGGGTTCAGTGTGTATGGTCTCTATTTGACTGGTTTTGCATCTGGCTTTAAAGGTATCCTCATCTCTCCCATAGGCCCTTTAATTCCCTTCATATCAGTGAACTTGGTTGGAAACAAGTCCTGATATTCATGCAGTAACTTAGTAATTTTGTCAATGGTAGCAACATCCCAATAATCTCCAACATTTGCAAACTTAGGTGTCTGTTCTATTCCAATATTGACTTTCTTAATCTTTATCGGCTATCCAATAAATGGTAACTCAACTCCTGGTCCTGCTACATCTCTCTGGGCTTTTGTTTCTGCGATGTTCACCTTCCTCGGATCATCGTCTTCATCAGCGTTGATGTTGTAACAACCTTGTAGTTTTTGGAGAGGCGCAGTCCATTCGTCCTCTTCTTGTTCCAAGGGAAGGCTAGATACCTCCTCGAATACTTTCTGTCTCACAATCTGTAATGATTGATCTACTGAAGGAAATTGACTTTCAAATAAGAAGGTAGTTACAAAATTATGAGTCATACCTTTCCAATCTATAGTGATGAGGCACAACTCTGCTTGGAGGTACCAGTTGATAGGTGTCGTGTCCAACGTGTTAATGAATTTGTGTACCCACTATTCTTGAGGAACATTGCTCCAGGATTTCTCGCAACTTCGCACATGGTCCTTTGGGAAGCTTCGACCTGTGTATCGAACTTCGCAGCCTTCTGCTTACGCTGAGAACCGCACTGCCATCAAGGTACGACACTGCACCCAATCTGTAATGTTACTTTTGCGTGCGCCCCACCATCTTGCTGGGGTTGCTCTGAGGGCCTCATCCATCACCAACAGTCTTTGTTGCATTGGTACACTCTCTTCAAAGTCCGACAAGAAGGTTTCTAAAGGATTTAAACCATCAAATGTGGGTAAGTTACTTACTGTTGTGCCGATCCAACGAACTTCTCTTCTTAGTCTAACACATCTTCTTGTAGATACTTCATACACTTTATTCTGTCAATTATCTAGTGTTTCTTTTGAGTCTGATGAGCATACGCTGTCACTTCGCCAACTTAAGTTTCCATTGGCCGTAGGATTAATGTAATCCTGTTGTCTGGTTGTTAGCTTGTATATATTTTCTAGTGCATATGCGTGGTCTTCTTCTCTGATAGGTTCTGTGTACCGTTGACCTTCATATAGATCTAAAGGTGCAAAGAACCTAAGTTCATCTCTTTCAAAAGTCATGCACCTTTTATTTAAATCAACCATAGTGGAATTATTGAAAGCCCAATCAATTCCTAACAGCGCAAGGTAAGGGAAGCTGTCATCAACTATCTCAATTACCTCAAAATATGCAAATGTTCTTACTGCATCAATGTCTATAGGGACATGTTCCAGACTCCCAAATGGACTTACAACTTGCTGGTTGGCCATACTAAGCCTGATAGGGGAATAGATCAACTTCATTTTTCTCATCAGTGCCCAGGTTTGCTTCATCATGACATTGACTTCCGACCCTAAGTCGAGGACTACATAATCTATATCATATTCGCCTATTTGAGCATTCAAATGTAATTCCTTATTGGTCCTCTTCTTCTTACCGATTTTGTGTACTTCCCTATTCAATAAGGGGTCCATCTTTCCTAGCTCATATTCTCTGATTAAATTTTGTAACTCTTGTACAACGATCTCATCCTTAATCAACTTAATACAAGAATATAGGAATTCCATGAGCTTGCTTACCTCTTTTCCTTCTTTTGGCAAAGCAGACTGATCAAATTCCAGAGGCATTCCATATTCTCTCACTTCTGGTCTTGTCTTCGATGAGGAACCTTGTTCTCCTCTGAATTCTTTTCTTGTCTCCTCAAACATTTGTCTTTCTTTCTTTGCATCAAACATTTGTGTCTTCTCTGTAGCTTTCATGATTCTCGAGTCTTCTGTAATCTTCCCATGGGCCAGTCTGTCTTCTCCTGTAATAGCGCCTCCTCTGGTTATAACAAACACTCTAGGGTCTTCTTCGCAAGGTTCAACATATATCAGTTGTACCTGCAGGTTCTGCTGAGGTCCTCATCTTTCCTGAAGCTTAGCTAACAACACATGACAATATTCTATAACATATTCAAACGAGCTATAGTAGTTGCAAGTAGTACAAGGGTTATGGCGATCCGTTGCGAGGTGTCCTGGTTGTGCAAAGTTATAACATATTATCTGTCCTCAGCCTTGATCCATACCTCCTCCTCGTCCTCTTCCTCTGAATCCACCGCGAGGATTGAAGTTTCCTCTCCCTGGGGAGTTGTACTGCGTAGAGTTTCCTTCTTGTTGTACTTCGCCTTGAATATTGTAGATGTCTCTTGACCTTTCATGCATGAGATCATAAGCCCTAAAATCCCTATCATCATGTCCCATGGACTTACAGAACGTGCAATACAAATTTGTAAGTGTCTGAACATACTTTTGCATGTAGTAGCACTCACCAGGGCGATGTCTGTTTCTGCATAGCTTGCACCAAGGTAAGGTGACTTGCTTCAAAGGGCTCAGAGCTCCAGAAGCCAAGTATTCATTGAATAGGGGGCAGTGTTCCTTGTCATGGACTTCCGACCTGCATCTGACACACCAGATGTATTCTCTTTTATCTTTTCCCTTGTCTTTCTTCATATCTTTGACCTACAGAGACAAACTAGTTAGCTGACTAAAGATCTGACTCATACCTGAGATGGATTGTCCCATAGGGGCTGATTCTGAATTCATGGTGATCTCCAGTGCCTCAGACCGCAAAGAAATCTTCTGTTGCATCAAAGGAACTTTGATGTGTGGTAAGAAGGCAATTATGAACCATTCTTTGTTCTGTTCATCTGGGATCTCAAAATTCAATTGGCATGTTAAGGTTTTGAATCTCTGATTGAATTCCCAAACAGGTTCGAACACCTTCTGCTTAATCTCTTTCAACTCTGTAATACATTGTGACTCCAAGTTGGGTTTCTTGAACTCTGCAATCAACACATTCTTAACCTGATTCAGTGGCTTAGGCTATGCAAGTCCTTGAACAAGCTTCATGTATCAACTTAGTGCACGATCCCTTAGAGTGGTACTAAACTCCGTTCTTTTGACAGCTTCGTTAGTGACATTTTTAATATTCCATACGACTTCACATAGGAACCAGTGATGATCATGATCTTCAGATCCATATCTCCTAAATGTAGGAAGCCTCATCTCATCTGCCATAGATATTCCTAGGGTTCCTGACTGAGTATGTGGTGGGATGCTAGTAATAGTACTCTGGATGCTTTGGTGGCTTGGATTAATTTGATTGCTTAATACTTGTGAATCAATAGGAGGGATAATAGAACTTACTTCAACAGTCTGCGCAGTTCCTGAAGTATCAGGTTCTTTCCAGTGAAGCTCTTTAGCTTTCCCTTCCTCTGTCCCAACAGGTTCTGAATGCTCCTCGTCTGTCAGATATGCCTCTTCTCCACTATAGAAACCTTCATCCTTGTAGTTATGCTTAAACAGGTTCGCAAGGTGAACTTCTCTGAACACTCTCCCACTGCGCGTATGTCCAGCTTCTGTTTCGTTGTCCCTGTCTAAATTCTTGAACATTAGCCTTTCTAGATCTTACCAACTACTGTATCTTCAAGATGTTCTTCTCATGCAATAACATCTTGAGTCTCAATTTCAGGAATTGTAAAATTTTTCCTCTGGGCCCCTTAAAGAAATATCTCTCAGCTTGGCTGTATGACTCTACTCTGTCAACATCAAACTCTATGATGAACCCTCCAATGGTGCTATCAAACCAATCCTTGCTTACATACAATATGACCTAACAACACTCAAAATGGTGAAAAGAAAATGCATTTCTTCAGGTTCAAGGCAATTTGACACTGCTTGCATTTATCCAACATTAGACTTAAACATTGAATATGATTCTTCAATAAACTAAAAACAGTCCAATCATCAAAATATGCTTCTAGAAATTTATGCAGAAATTCCTTGAATGCTTCGACCACCACCCTGGAAAAGATGGTTGGGGCATTATTTAATCCCAATGACATCACTGTATACTGATAAGACCCCCGTTCTGTTGCAAATGTGGTCTTATGGTGATCTTCCTTGGCAATCTAGATCTGATGGTATCCTGAAAATCAACCTGTAAAAGAATATACTTCTTGGCCTCCCACATTATCTAACACTTTGTCAGTGAATGGTGTAGGGAAGGGGTCATGCAAACAAGCATCATTCAGCTTCCTGAGATCTACGCATATCCTGATCTCTTCTGTCTTTTTGTCTTCTACCACCATAGGGCTAATCCATTCTGGCTCTTTCGACAAGTTCTATGATCCCTGCTTCCAGCATTTTGTCGAGCTCAATCTTCACTTTTTCCTTATATTTAGGGTTCAGTGCGTACGGTCTCTATTTGACTGTTTTTTCATCTGGCTTTAAAGGTATCCTCATCTCTCCCATAGGCCCTTTAATTCCCTTCATATCAGTGAACTTGGTTGGAAACAAGTCCTGATATTCATGCAGTAACTCAGTAATTTTGTCAATGGTAGCAACATCCCAATAATCTCCAACATTTGCAAACTTAGGTGTCTGTTCTGTTCCAATATTGACTTTCTTAATCCTTATCAGCTATCCAATAAATGGTAACTCAACTCCTGGTCCTTCTACATCTCTCTGGGCTTTTGTTTCTGCGATGTTCACCTTCCTCGGATCATCGTCTTCATCAACGTTGATGTTGTAACAACCTTGTAGTTTTTGGAGAGGCGCAGTCCATTCGTCCTCTTCTTGTTCCAAGGGAAGGCTAGATACCTCCTCGAATACTTTCTGTCTCACAATCTGTAATGATTGATCTACTGAAGGAAATTGACTTTCAAATAAGAAGGTAGTTACAAAATTATGAGTCATACCTTTCCAATCTATAGTGATGAGGCACAACTCTGCTTGGAGGTACCAGTTGATAGGTGTCGTGTCCAGCGTGTTAATGAATTTGTGTACCCACTATTCTTGAGGAACATTGCTCCAGGATTTCTCGCAACTTCGCACATGGTCCTTTGGGAAGCTTCGACCTGTGTATCGAACTTCGCAGCCTTCTGCTTATGCTGAGAACCGCGCTGCCATCAAGGTACGACACTGTACCCAATCTGTAATGTTACTTTTGTGTGCGCCCCACCATCTTGCTGGGGTTTCTCTCAAGGCATCATCCATCGCCAGCAGTCTTTGTTGCATTGGTACACTCTCTTCAAATTCCGACAAGAAGGTTTCTAAAGGATTTAAACAATCAAATATGGGTAAGTTACTTACTGTTGTGCCGATCCAGCGAACTTCTCTTGTTAGTCTAACACATCTTCTTGTAGATACTTCATACATTTTATTCTGTCAATTATCTAGTGTTTATTTTGAGTCCAATGAGCATACGCTGTCACTTCGCCAACTTAAGTTTCCATTGGCCGTAGGATTAATGTAATCCTGTTGTCTGGTTGTTAGCTTGTATATATTTTCTAGTGCATATGCGTGGTCTTCTTCTCTGATAGGTTCTGTGTACCATTGACCTTCATCTAGATATAAAGGTGCAAAGAACCTAAGTTCATCTCTTTCAAAAGTCATGCTCCTTTTATTTAAATCAACCATAGTGGAATTATTTAAATCCCAATCAATTCCTAACAACACAAGGTAAGGGAAGCTGTCATCAACTATCTCAATTACCTCAAAATATGCAAATGTTCTTACTGCATCAATGTCTATAGGGACATGTTCCAGTCTGCCAAATGGACTTACAACTTGCTGGTTGGCCATCCTAAGCCTGATAGGGGAATAGATCAACTTCATTTTTCCCATCAGTGCCCAGGTTTGCTTCATCATGACATTGACTTCCGACCCTAAGTCGAGGACTACATAATCTATATCATATTCGCCTATTTGAGCATTCAAATGTAATTCCTTATTGGTCCTCCTCTTCTTACCGATTTTGTGTATTTCCCTATTCAGTAAGGGGTCCATCTTTCCTAGCTCATATTCTCTGATTAAATTTTGTAACTCTTGTACAACACTCTCATCCTTAATCAACTTAATACAAGTATATAGGAATTCCATGAGCTTGCTTACCTCTTTTCTTTCTTTTGGCAAAGTAGACTGATCAAATTCCAAAGGCATTCCATATTCTCTCACTTCTGGTCTTGTCTTCGATGAGGAACCCTGGTCTCCTCTGAATTCTTTTCTTATCTCCTCAAACATTTGTCTTTCTTTCTTTGCATCAAACATTTGTGTCTTCTATGTAGCTTTCATGATTCCCGAGTCTTCTGTAATCTTCCCTTGGGTCAGTCTGTCTTCTCCTGTAATAGCGCCTCCTCTAGTTATAACAACCACTCTAGGGTCTTCTCCGCAAGGTTCAACATATATCAGTTGTACCTGCGGGTTCTACTGAGGTCCTCATCTTTCCTGAAGCTTAGCTAGCAGCACATGACAATATTCTATAACATGTTCAAACGAGCTACAGTAGTTGCAAGTAGTACAAGGGTTATGGCAATCCCTTGCGAGGTGTCCTGGTTGTGCACAGTTATAACATATTATCTGTCCTTAGCCTTGATCCATACCTCCTCCTCGTCCTCTTCCTCCGAATCCACCACGAGGATTGAATTTTCCTCTCCCAGAGGAGTTGTACTGCGTAGAGTTTCCTTCTTGTTGTACTTCGCCTTGAATATTGTAGATGTCTCTTGACCTTTCATGCATGAGATCATAAGCCCTAAAATCCCTATCATCATGTCCCATGGACTTACGGAACGTGCAATACAAATTTGTAAGTGTCTGAACATACTTTTGCATGTAGTAGCACTCACCAGGGCGATGTCTGTTTCTGCATAGCTTGCACCAAGGTAAGGTGACTTGTTTCAAAGGGCTCGGAGCTCCAGAAGCCAAGTATTCATTGAATAGGGGGCAGTGTTCCTTGTCATGGCCTTCCGACCTGCATCTGACACACCAGATGTATTCTCTTTTATCTTTTCCCTTGTCTTTCTTCATATCTTCGACCTGCAGAGACAAACTAGTTAGATGACTCAAGATCTGACTCATACCTGAGATGGATTCTCCCATAGGGGTTGATTCTAAATTCATGGTGATCTCCAGTACCTCAGAATGCAAAGAAATCTTCTGTTGCATCAAAGGAACTTTGATGTGTGGTAAGAAGGCAGTTATGAACCATTCTTTGTTCTGTTCATCTGGGATCTCAAAATTCAATCGACCTGTTAAAGTTTTGAATCTCTGATTGAATTCCCAAATAGGTTCGGCCACCTTCTGCTTAATCTCTTTCAACTCTATAATACATTGTGACTCCAACTTGGGTTTCTTGAACTCTGCAATCAACACATTCTTAACCTGATTCAGTGGCTTAGGCTGTGCAAGTCCTTGAACAAGCTTCATGTATCAGCTTAGTGCATGATCCCTTAGAGTGGTACTAAACTCGGTTCTTTTGACAGCTTCGTTAGTGACATTTTTAATATTCCATACGACTTCACATAGGAACCAGTGCTGATCATGATCTTCAGATCCATCTCCCCTAAATATAGGAAGCCTCATCTCATCTGCCATAGATATTCCTAGGGTTCCTGACTGAGTATGTGGTGGGATGCTAGTAATAGTACTTTGGATGCTCTGGTGGCTTGGATTACTCTGATTGCTTAATACTTCTGAATCAATAGGAGGGACAATAGAACTTACTTCAACAGTCTGCGCAGTTCCTGAAGTTTCAGGTTCTTCCCGGTGAAGCTCTTTAGCTTTCCCTTCCTCTCTCCCAACAGGTTCTGAATGCTCCTCATCTGTCAGATATGCCTCTTCTCCACTATAGAAACCTTCGTCCCTGTAGTTCTGCTTAAACAGGTTCGCAAGGTGAACTTCTCTGAACACTCTCCCATTGCGCGTATGTCCAGCTTCTGTGTCGTTGTCGCTGTCTAAATTCTTGAACATTAGCCTTTCTAGATCTGACCAACTACTGTATCTTCAATATGTTCTTCTCATGCAATAACATCTCGAGTCTCAATTTCAAGAATTGTAAAAATTTTCCTATGGGCCCCTTAAAGAAATATCTCTCAGCTTGGCTGTATGACTCTACTCTGTCAACATCAAACTCTGTGATGTACCCTCCAATGGTGCTATCAAACCAGTGATCTACTACTCGTGATACAATGTTATCAACTCTCTTGACCTTCTTGATCAACTCTGACGTCCAAACCACATGAGGTCTAGATCGGATCTCAAATTGGGTATCTGCTAATCTAGCTAGCCACTCATATAGCTCCTGATGGATTCCCCCAAAGAAAATTTCGTGTATATTAGTGAAGATATATTTCTCCAACCAATCCTCTGTACTAAGATTAGGGTTCTTGTTTTGGGCTTCAACGAAGTCTTTCTTGATCCTCTATCCACTTTTGAGTCTCCATCTTCGATGGAAACCACCTTGACATTCCCTCAAGACGATTCCTGTCCCGACAATGGAACCATTTATTGGCACAGGGGTAGACCCATGTTTCAGCTCCAAGAGCGCACCAACAAGCCCTAACTACTGACCCTTTTAGCAACACCTGCGAAACAGATGCAGTCTCACCCAAAGCAGTTATGAGGGGGTTGCAAGACAGAGATGTTTACAACCAAGGGGAATATCAAGTGGATCTAATACAAGAACAACACAACATTCATATATCACTTATCAGCTAGGATATACTATGCACATCTACTTATCAGATCTAAAACAATAATGCAATCACAGTATATCAATGACAGAGGCAGGATTCCAATCACACACAACACAAAATATACATGGTTCACCCTCTCTCTAGGCCTACATCCACATAACTGTGCTTTATAATATATTAAGATGAAGCATACAGTTCTTATCTGCGCTCTTAGCTAACAAATCCTCTTTCTTCTCCTCTCTTTATCTCCCCTCCCTACGCACCCAACTGCAGGGTTGATCTTCGCACCTAGCTGAAGATCTTACAATACCAGAAGGCTCTCACACTCAACGCTTCTCTCTCTCTCAATAGTTATCTCTCACACTCAACGCTTCTCTCTCTCTCAATAGTTATCTCTCACAACAACCAACAATAACAACTAGATCGATCAATAGGAATGACGACAACAACCACCCACCCTAGATCCTCTTGACCTTTATTTATACATTGCAATAGATTACCGACATCCTTAGGCCAAAACCTAGGTGTCTAAAACCCTAGATACAAAAATCCTAGGTGTCTAAAACCCTAGTTCAACTTGATCCGTATTTTCAGGGCTTCGCCAGCCTATCTTTCCTTCTTCTCGCGCGGTGCTTTAAGGCGTCCAATGGTGGATTTTTCTTCTTGCCGAGTTGTCCATGATCCTCGGTCTCCTTGTCCAACGACTTACTTCGCTTTGTATTTTCTGCTCTTTTGCTCACTTCGACCCAGTAACAGTCACTGTGTCTTCCGCGAAGTTCTCATTCTCCTTTTTCTTCCTTGATCTTCGCATACTTCCATACCCAATGGCCAACAACTTCTAAGGAGAAAACATGTGTTCTTTTATACCGTGACTT
This sequence comes from Picea engelmannii, assembly GCA_009831015.1. NCBI lineage: Eukaryota > Viridiplantae > Streptophyta > Pinopsida > Pinales > Pinaceae > Picea > Picea engelmannii. The sequence goes on along the minus strand of ML777581.1, from coordinate 2,540,261 downwards.
CTAAGGAGAAACCATGTGTTCTTATATATTTACACATGTTTTCTCCTTAAAAGTCACAATATAAAGAAAACCCACACTGAACAATACCTTCATGCCGACTCCCATCATCACCCCTCCCAAAAACTGGGTGTTCTAAACACCTTGGCCACTAGAGCCTTTAGAATTTCTGATGATGAACACCTAGAGGAAGAGAAGAAACACCTCCTTAATGTTTTTAAAAATAATGGCTATAAAAAACATTAGGTAATGAAAGCTTTTCAAAATGCCACCAAAACACCTAGGAATAAAGAACAAACTAATAATGATGTGTCTAAGGTTTACTTACCCTACATACAAGGAACAACAGACAAACTTGCGAGGATTTTAAAAAAGAAAAACATTGGTGCAACTTTCAAACCCCTAAACACCATTAGGAATTCCCTTAGGTCAGTCAAACAGTCGGCTCTTTTTATAAATAAAAATAAAAATTAATAAACAAACAAGTAATTAATTATTAAAACAAATAATTAATTAATTAAACAAACAATTGTAAACTTAAAAAATTATAATTATTTCAATAAGTCGGCTCCTTACAATAACTTTTCGAGTATTTATATACATGTTATATTCTCTTTTCCTTCATTTTTCAAACAACGCTTTCCTGATGATGGACCACACTAGTTTGGTCCGAAACGTCGAAAAACATAAAACCTATGCGATGGATCCGAAAGTACTCTCTGAACAATATAAAAAAACACATGTTTTCTCCTTAAAAATCACAGGTTCAAATCCAGATTAAAGTGAGGTATGTATACTAAATTTATAAACTTTTTTTTAACTTTAACAGTCAAATAACCTCACAAAAAAAATCCGTTATATTCAAAAGGTCTCATAAAATATTAAATCACTTTATAAAAAATTATAAAATCAAACTCAATTTAATTAAAAAACCAAGGTATAACACGGACTAATAAAAGTAAACTAAGATAGATATAAATCATTGGTATGATCTGTAATATTGAACTAACAAACCTACATTAGTATAGATATAGATCATTGGTATACCCAATACGTGCTCTGTAATGAATATTTTAATAAAGAAAGCATTTATTATATCATAAAACTAAATGATTGGGAAAAACGTTAAAGACACATATCTTCCATTAAAATAGATGTGGAATTCTCCATTAGACGATAAGCTTCAGATTTCGCAACTGATCTAGTTACATGCATGTAAGTGCATGTGATAGATTAATTTTTATAGTTATCTTTTTAAAATAAATTTTGTATTTTGACAAAATATTATTAAAAATGCAAACACTTTACGAGTGGAGTAATTAAATCTGATGAAAGAGCTTTAACCAATAAAAAATTAATATTAAAAAATATATATATAGAATATAACATAACTTTTATTCACACATTAAGGATATAGATAGAATATAACATAACTTTTATTCACACATTAAGGGTAATTAACAAAGTTTGGTGAAAAAGTTTTTACGAACCAAAATTTAATAATGTAAGCCAATATTATAACAACAACCACCGAAAAAAAATACTAAATATAACATAACATTGAATAAAATTGAAGAATCCAACACATTAATATAAAGTGAAGCAACATCAGATAACTATAATAATAAAATATGTTTAAGCTGGGATGTCCAAAAATTTATCACTAACGACATTCTTTGGTGGCTTGTGGCCATCACATAGACCATTAACAACCATTATTAGTTATTAAAAAAGTAAGATAAGATTTGTTTACTTTCGTTTTTCAATTCCATTTAACCTAAAGAGGTTGAGGCACTGTTAAAGTTAGGGATGCTTGCTAATGTTAGGGATGCTTTTTTTCCATGAAAAAATTATCTCGATTTTATATAGTGTATAAGATCGTTTACAGGGCGATACAACAGTGAAACAATGGTAAGCTGTGGTTGGATGACGGCGCACCAAAACATAGTAAGTAAAGAACAACCAATACAAGAATCTCAAACCGCTTAGTTGCAAGTCGAGACCTATCAACACTGTTACAGATGGAGGACGACGCTATCAATACTAACGCAGAAGCAAGAGAAGCCAAACATCGATCAGTAGATATTCAGATAGGTAACCGAGCTCTCAATCCCATTATCGTAGTGGAAGATCGAGAGTCTCCCTGCCTCTTCAAGTAACGCTCTCTTTGAGAGAGCGTCCGCCTAATGTTAGGGATGCTTGCTAATGGGAATTTGAAATTGAAAAACATAATTTTAAGCAACTATTGTTTGTTTTCAATCTCTTTAAATTTATTGACCATGATATTCACAAAAAGTTGTTTTTAATAGAACAATTGATTCATAAATTCAAGAATCATGACAAAGTTGTTAGCTGATCACTTGGAATAAAATCACTGAAATGGGCATGATTAAGAAAACCTGATAAACCTTTAATAAAGCTAAATTGAAATTTTACGAAAAAAGTACTCTCAATGGAGATTATCTTTAAATTTGTTTAGTTATTCTGGAAAAATAACTTCGAATAATTTATCCCATTAGATTAATTTGAATGGTGTTAAATGTCAAATACCAAATTTGCAGCAATGCTAAAAATTTGTGTTGCACAATTTGATCTACCTCTATGACCTTGCAATTTAGTGTCCTTTATGACCTCTATGACCAACATATATTTAAAGACTCTTGCTGAGAGGAATATCCTCTGGAAAAGAAATCACACCTCCTTAATAAAGTTTTTCTATTAATGCCCTCCCAATACACATAAGATATTTAGGGGACTTTGTGATCATGAGAAAGAAGCTGAAAAAATGGGCTAATGATGAGTACATCCATGCACATTGATTGTAATAAAGAAGAAGCTGGAACTCCTATTTTCAAAAACTGATCTTTACCTTGTACTTCATGGATCAATTAGGACCTCGGAAAATGTTGTATCGAGATGCCTTCTTGGCTCTTAAACCATACAAGAGAAATGCATGACAATCAAATATGCAATACAAATCTATATTGCAAAACCTTAATATCTTATGGCATACTTTGCTGATCATTGAAAGTTCACCTTCATTTTTTACACAAAAAGTCTATAGAGGTCTCACTTAGATGTATAGATATATGCCCTTCTCATGCATAACCACTACTCCTTCAAGTTTATTGTCTTCTCATACTCTATTTTCATAGACAACTTTCAAATAGATATGGATGTTACACCCAACGAACTTGACATATATCCTCTACTGTAGAATATTTTGATGCATAACTAGATAACATATATAGATAAATATATATGTCTGACTAATATTTTAGATGCATATTCACTAGAGCAATAGTTTCCTGCATCTACAATATCTGAATATATTTAGCTGAGGGGTTTTATCATTGCCTTCCTCTACACTAGAAAAAACAATGGTAGAGAGAGATTGAAGAAACTTGGCATGGGTAACAAATTTCACCAGTTTAGAGAACTGTTTTAGATATACGCAACAACTAACACATAATCAATTTATAAAGCAAAGGGAAATATGGTCGCTCGAATCAACAAACAATATATTCAATAGGATTGGAATTATTGTGAAAGCACTCGCTCAGGATATGAGGTGTATTGTAAAAGCACTCGCTCAGGAATTATTAAAATGTGACGAGTCAAAAATTACCTTAACCCAAAATGAAATCATGATTACAAATTATATAATAATAAAGATAAAGTAAACATGATACAATAAACATAGTTACCAACTTAACGAGAACTCAACAAAGTTCTTGTTTTTTTGGGGGTTCAATTTTTTATCCCGTTTTTAAAAATGGTGCTACCGGTAGCACACCCGCTTCGTTTTTAGGTGGTTTTTCGATTTTTAAATTTTTTGATACACAATGTTTCCACATTATTTTTTTAAATGCTTATTTTTCATCTATTTCAATTGTTTTCTAATTTTATTTTTTATTTTTTATTCAAGGGTGTTTTTAGTCATTTTTTCATGCTTCTTTCAATCTTAAAAATATTTTTTACCATATACTTTTTTGAAGTTAAGATTTTCATATAATTTTGTCTCCTTAATTAATTTATTGTTCTATACTTTTTATAGTGAAAAACATCATTTTTAACACATTGTTTACCTTTACTTCAATACATCGAAAAAAAATGTAGTTAAATAACACTATTTTTGAATATTTAGCAAAAAAAAACACATTTTATAGCCATATATAATAAAAAACCTATACATTTTGGTACATATTCCTTAAAATAACATGTCAAATAAAACATTTTTATGGACATAATTGAACAAAAAAGTCAAAATTTTATAAAAAATTATCATTTTCTTTCATATTTTTATACATTTGAAGTTAAAAATGACAACATTTAATAAAATTTTCCAATGTATAGTGATTCACATACAAATAAAACGAAAAAAAAAAAACAATAAAAAGATTCATCACAAAACAACAATAGATACATCTTTATTCTTATTTTAAAATCTGAAAGTGAAAACATTACAGTTATAGCTCATAAAAAAATTGCAAAATTAAGCATCGTCTTCAAAGGCATCTTTAAACTAATCAACAATATCATATATCCCAAATTCATCATTCTCAACAGACACATTATCATCTTCTTCGACGTCATTTTGTGCTTCCATTGTGTCATTTTGTTCTTCCATTGGTTCTTTGATATCCACAAGTTCTCCAAAGTGATCCTTTCCAATCATTCCTCTTAATGGTATTTGAGGTTCCTTTGACAATTTTGCCACCTTTGATTCACAAAAATATCCTTTCCTCAAGCCAACTTCTTGCATTTCATCTGGAAGAGCTGGAATAACATTAATTCTTTGTTTAATAAAACTGCACTGCATTGGGTCACTTTCAATGGCTATGCAATTCCTTCCTTTTTGTAGGCAACACACTAAGGTTGTATCTAATCACCAAATACAAAATAAATAATAAAGTTAGATACTGTAAAAAGACATAAATTAAAAATAATATAAGATTGAAGTATTATTTCATAAATATTATGTCAAAATTCTTACATGAACCCGAGAACAAATCCAAAACCCAATCTCCTTCATTTGAAAACTATCTATAAGATAATTAATTAATGCTTGTGGTTTTTGATAAATGTTAACCATATCTCCTTTCAAATATTTTTCCTCATATGTTAGCTTTCTAACCACATCGTTGTATACGAATATACTACTAGGAGTCTCTCCATCCTTTGCATTGACAATAATAGAATTATAAGAATCATCTTTTGTCCAGGTTGCAAGATGTATACTCTCAAAATCATGTTTAAAATATTCTCTATTGGAGCTCTTAATATTAGGCTTGTTTGTGCCTGTAGCATAAATAAATGCAAATTCAATTAACTTGTGAATTAATAAAATTGTTTTATAATCTTAAATGCTAAACATACACTTTCAATATCTTACCAAATAAACTGCATCCTTGTCTTTTCTTTCCCCTTGAAGCTTGATTGTATTAATCCTTGTTGTGTGTCTGAATGAAATACTAGAAATCTCCAAAATGGTGATGTTGTAACTTATGTAAATCCCATAACCACTTTATTGAAAGCTTGGTAAGTATAAGGCTCAGTATCATATCCAATGTTTTGGATATTATAACCATGAAGGATATCCGCAATAACTAGGGAGTATTCTTTTTTAGGAAAAATATTTGCAAGTTGTTCACAATTGCCTAATATCACTTTATATTGAATAGTGTCGAGCTCATTCCAAATGTAGTGATCAAGGGTGTGATCAAGTTGAACATTTTGAACACATCTCCTTCTTTCTTTTTCGAACTTGGCTTTTTGAATAATTTTTTTGAAAGTTTCAGGTACTCCATCTGCATTCTTCTTTGGCATCTTTAATGAAATAAACAAACATATAGTTATTTATCTATAAATATTAAAATATTATAAATTAACTTACAAACGAATAAGATGAATGTAATAAATCAACATACCTTTTTGAATGCAACAAAAAATTGTTTCAATACTGTTGAAGAGCTTTAATATGGATAGTTGAGTTTAACATCATCCCAACTTTCTTCATTCAACATCTTGACCATTTCCTTTTGTATTCTCATATACACCTTGTGACTAAATAAAACAAAATTAATGTTAAACTGATATGTTAAACTGAAAAAAATAATTTTCTTGTCCTAACATAAATAAAAATAAATCAACAAACTTACTTTTTAAATTCATCACACATTTCTTCCATTGATAATTCCCCCGACCTAACACGTGATAATATAGTTATGATAAGTTTATGATCCTTCACTCCTTGTATTGATCTCCAAAGTGTTATAGTCATATCATCTGGAAGATTTTTTATGTTAGGACCCGTCTTACTTGTGCCACATATCAATGGTTTAACCTTCTTAACTCTCTGATTTTTTATACTAATATTTTCCCATAGGGTGAATATCTCATCTATCAAATCCCATACCTGTCCAGTTCTAAATCCCAATTGAAAATAGTTATCCACAACTCTAAATATATCACTTCCATTGAGATTTTTTTCTTTTATATTTTTATCATCAAGTGGGAATCCTATTTCCATACAACGTTGCTTCCGAAACTTAACATCAACATTTGATCTCTCCCCATGACATATTTTAGAAAATTCATTATGGATAAATCTCACCCTTTGAATGAAATTCATAGACATTTTGTACTCATTGTCTGTGTTATGATCCCATGCCAATAACTTTGTTTCTGAATCTGTTAAACCAACATAAATTATGCATTTGACTATCTCAAAAAGAGGATTATTGGGATATTCTTGTATCAATTCTCTTCTAAACTCTGTAGAATGATTTCCTCCATTCACATAATATTTGTAGTTAAAACATTTTGATCTATCAAATTCTTCCCTTGTAGGAACTTCCATTGGGTCAACAAGAACTAGGTAGTCAACCACATATGCATATGGATTATACCTAATCAATGCTTTAAAATTGTGAATATGCAAGTGATGCGGTTTTCTAATTTGATATTTTTCTTGCCCTTCTGTGGGTTTATAAAGTTGTTTCACATTCAACTGAAATGTGTGTCCATAATCAACTAAGTTTGCCATCCTCATTCTATTTCGAATGACATTTTGTGTTTTTTTCATAATACCATCCTCTAGATTAGCACCTAGTGTTATTATTTCTCTCCTACCTTTAGGACTTTCACTATAATACTCTGAGCTAACGATGGCTTCTTGAACATTATCAACATTTGTTTTCTTCCTCTTATGATTTAAATGTGTTTCATCTAAATCAATGATTTCTTCATAATAAATAGGAATAGACTCATCATCAACCATTGTTGTTTTGCATTTATCTTGTTTATTCTTTTTGCGAGAAGAAGTGATAACCTCATTGGGTCCAATCTCAACAAAATATTCATTTGGAGTTTCCTCATTTTCAAATGTAATCCTTTTAAGATTTCTAGAATGAGGATTTTTCTTTCTTCTTGTTGATGATTGCAGCTATGTGAGACATTCTCCAGGAAACAAACCTGAGAGAGAACCCATGAGAGAGGTGTGTGGTTCCTATCTGAGACCGAGATGGAACGTAGAGATTCCCCCCTCCTTACATAGAGTTGAGAAGAACTCTAGATGATTCTCCTGTGTAATGCAGTGAGAAAGGAGATCTACAGAGTTGGACGTGCAAGTGGCTGAGCACAAGGTGAATGTGTGAAATCCCAAAGTGTTGGGTGCATCATCATGAGATAGAGATGAAGATGATGTATTAGCCTCCTATGAGTAGAGAGTTGATGATGAACTCCAGATGACTCTCCCGTGTAATGCAGTAGGAAAGAAGATCTGTTGAGTGGACGTGCCTATGGATGAACACAGGTGAACGTGATTCTAGTGGCTGAGCACTAGTGAGAGTGGTTCTTCTGTGTAATGAAATGAGCCAGAGATATGGACATCCCTATGGATGTTCCCCTAGTGGCTGAGCACTAGTGGGTGTATGCGATCCCTTGCTATATTTGTCAAGAGTTAGACCTGCCTGTAACCCTAATTGTAATGTAAAGGGTACATGTCAGCCTCACCTTAATGTAATTGATAATTAATGTAAAAAATACTTAATATGGTTAATATTAATTATATTATGAGATAGATAGGTCAACCCTGTTGTGCCAATATACACTTCTGTTTACAAGTCAAGTCTAATATAAGTAAAGGTAAATTCCCCATTGAGGAATTATATCTTTTGAGTGAGTTTGGAAATTTCAACAAGTACATCTACTTGGGAAAAGTGCACACCTCTATTGGGCGCTAGTATTCTATGGTTTGTGAGCACCCTTTTGTGTGCTAGGTTTTCTTGGTGGTTGTGGTCTTTCTCTTGAAGACTATAGCAAAGGATTGGCTGGGTTTTCTTCCCTTGTTGAGAAGGGTTTCCCAGGATACTTCTTGTGTACTTGCGCATGGCGTTTCTTCTTGTGATCTTGGTTGCTGCAACAAATTGTCTATGGCTTATGTAAAATGATAAAATTGAATGAACTTCATGCTTAAGCCTAGCTTATTGAAAAATAAACACTTCTTTCATGTTCTTCTTTGTCTACTCTTTCAGGTTCAACCTCCATTACTTTTTGTTTCTTTTTCCTTCCTTCTTGTGTCTTTTCAATATGAAAAGCATTGATGACATCCATGATATTATTCTCTGTAGAGTAAATCCCCACTAACATATGTGAAAGTCGTTTAACAAAATTCTGTAAAAATAAAATATAAAATTTTCATGTTAAATAAAATTAAAACATTACCATGATACTAAAAATAATAAACGACACAAAAATATAAATAGAAAACTTACATTGCCTTTCTCAATTTCATCAATGATGGATGCACATAATTCTGAAAAGAATTCATTGTTGTTATAATTGCTCAATTTGAAACAATATCTAAACTTAATATAAGTTCTCCCTTGTTTGATAAGTGCATAAACAATATCTGTGGCTGGCATCAAACATATATCTTGTAACAAGCCAAGTGCCTGATAATTTCCTTGCACATGTTCTAATTCGACACAATACAAATATATGTGATTTCCATTGTTACCTTGCTTATCTTTAACAAACCAAGAATATTCCAGTTTGTTTTCACCTTTCACAAATTTCCACTCTCTAACATTCTTCATTTCCTTTGATAACTCAGGTGTTATGCTATCATTTTGTTGCCTAACATTCATGGAGGTTCCAAGTGCATTTTTGGATGCCATTATTGCAGGTTGTGATCGAGATATATTCATAGATAATATCTTTCCTGCCATTTTCCTATATGATAAAAAAATAAAATTAGGCCTTTTACATTATAATAAACTATTTTTTTTTTTATTGAATATAAGAACGGATTTAAAAAGAAATTAAAAACTGTTGACGCATATATAAAACAATTTTGACCCATGGAGTTATTAGGCTTATGCTGGGACCGTGCCTTGGCCGTGGGGGCTGGGGCGATGCCATGTGATTGTGCCTTAGCTGCGGGGGGGCTGAGGCGATGTCCGACATCTCCCCAGTGGGCCCGGGGCTTGGCCGTGGGGGCTGGGGTGATGTCGGGCATCGCCCCATCCCCCCGACGGCTAAGGCACGGTCCTGACATTGCCCTAGCCCCATGGCCAAGCCTTGGGCGAACCCATGGCTTGGCTGTGGGGGCTAGGGCGATGCCCAACATCGCCCCAACCCCCATGGCCAAGCTCCAGACATTGCCCAGTAAACACCATGGGCCAAAACTAAAACAAATTAAGTAAAAAACAATAAAAAATCTATTTTTTTTACAAAACTATACCTAAATCTCACTTTTTTTTTTTTTCAAAAAATCTTACGGATTTTGTTAAAGTTTTTTGAAAAAAGTCTCATTTTTTTAAAAAAATTGGGTTTTTTTAGAAAAAATTAGAAAACATCTAAACAAATTTAAGGTTTTTTAATTTTCGCATGAAAAATTATTATGTGATTCAAATATAATCTTATAATTGTTGTTTTGGTAAATGGTAAGAATTTAAAAAATAAGTAACCTTTGAAATGTTAGATTCTCCTCAGATGTCTTCTCGATGTTTCTCCCTTGTAGCTTGCTCCAAATCCTTTAGCGAATTCTGACGAAGATATCACACAATGTAAAAAGATAAAACAAGACTGTGTATATATAACACATATGATATAAATTACTGTTAGTACAACCAATGTGGGATAAATAAAAATTAGGTTTATTGTCTACATATATAACTAAAATTATATGGATCATCAATATGTTTAATGAATGTGGGATAAATAAATAAACATGATAAATATTGTATTTAACATGTAAATAACGAAATAAGAGAGTAAAAGTTGTTTTTAATTTGTAAGGGAAAATATGCGAAAAAATTGGGGGGAAATTTTGGAGGGAAAAATTTGAGGGGGAAATTTTGGAGGGAATATTTTGGGTTGAAAATTTGGGGGGAGGAATTTTGGAGGGAAATGTTTTTTTGGGGAGGGATTTAGAGGGAAAAGGTCATTATGCAAGTTATAATAATGTCATAGGGAGGGTGAACATTTGTATCATTCTATGTTCTTAGAGAGAAGGGATGTCTTCGTCAAATAAAAAAGATTTTATTTCTGAGACATCAAAAAATTGTCCGCATACCTCTTCTGTTGGGACTAGGAAATGAGATAGGAATGTTCGTAATGCAAACGAGGCATCATGCTAGTCAAAATTTTAATCATAGTGCAAGCAATTTTATTCAACATGTTCCTCATGAAATTCCTAAATCAGAGGACTTTGAAGGCACCAATGATGAAGAGGAGGAATACGATGGTGATAAATCTATTCAACAGTTTAATAGTAATGAAAATAATCAAAATGTAGGTCAAAGTGGAGACTATGATCAACGTTTAAATGATTGGGATGAAATTTTTTCTCCAAGTGAGGAGTGTCAAGGTACTGATGAAGATTTCCAAGGCACCAATGAATATGATCGAGAATTTCCCTCAAGTGGAAATTTTAAAAGCAGTGAAGATGATTATGACAGTGGTGGACACTTTTTCCTGAGTGGGGAATTTAAAAACAACAATGTTGGTGATGATGAATTTCCTCCAAGTGAGGATTTTGAAGGTACTGATGAGGATTTTCCTCCAAGTGAGGATTTCCTAGGCACGAATGAGAATGATGAATAATCCCCCCAAGTGGGGATTTTAAAAGTAATGATGATGATTATGGCAATGCTGGACAATCTTTCTCGAATGAGAAATTTAAAAGAAACAATTTTGGTGATGATGATTTTCCTCCAAGCGAGGATTTTCAAGGTACCGATGAGCATAATGAAGTTTTTCCTCCAAGTGAGGATTTTCAGGATAGTAACGAGGATGATGAAGAATATCTCTCAAGTGGCGATTTTCAAAGTAGTGAAGATGATTACGCCATTGGTGGACACTCTTTCCCGAGTGATAAATTAAAAGGAAACAATGTTGATGTTGATTTTCCTTCAAGTGAGGATTTTCGAGATACTGATGAAGATTTTAAAGGCACTAAGCAGGATGGTGAAAATTTTCACTCAAGTGGGGATTTTGAAAGAAATGAAGATGATTATTTCAATGGTGGACACAACTTTGATGATGATTTTCCTCCAAATGATTATGTTGATGATGATGTTCTCAAACATTCAGCTGCAACAAATCAAGGTGATCAACATTCTCTAGTTCAATCTCTTGACAATGTTTTGCTTGATACTCCTTGTGGTGATAAGGAAAATCCTTCTAGTGAGGATGATGAAATAGTGGAAACATTGTGTCTAGGACTAGGACTAGACCTTTTTATATCAATCCAAATCATTTTAGTTATACAAGGTCTAGGAAATTTTTTCTCAATAAATCAATTTCCATAAGTGAATTGATTTCAAGTGAATGTTGTCAAAAGAATTGTTTGAAAATCATGGATTACATGTATGCCTTGAATAAAAGGAAGACATATTTGTCAATGAATAAGAACATGCAAATTTCATATTTGATGGGGTGAATGATATCCACCAATACAGGATATGATTATCGCGTTGGGAATATTTTACTTTGCAGAAAGGCTTTCAAAAAAATTCACTCAATTGGTAATCTTCGTCTATCAAGAATCCAGACAAGGTTGGAAAAAGATCCTTCATTTTATTCAAAGGTACATCATGGACGGGAGAGTGTGTAACATCCCGCTCTTGAAAGCACATGTTATTGACTTATTCTTTGAGGACATTTGCATGCAAGTGATCCAGTTTTAGTATATGGTTGTCTGTTTCGCTTATGGATTCCTATGATGATGTTGATGGATTATGATTTATGTTCTATGGTATCTATGTATTGATGGATGCTATTGAATAGTTTCCCCTGAGTGTGCAGGACACTTGACAGATTGAAGATGCCAATGGCATCACCGAACCTCCTTGGGCTCCAGATTGAATCAGGGAGTGGATTGTATTGGTTTGAGTATTCTATTTATGCATATATGACATATGACCGATTATATTATGATGTTGTTTATGGATCTTTGACAATGTTTCGTTGATGGATGCAGTCTGATGATTGCTTTCTAATCTAACTCACATAAGAAGTAAAGGGGCCATGCAAATAAACTGGATATTGAGGGAGAGGTGTGGCAACATCCCTGTCACAACCTACTAGCACTCCTGCCGTGGCTCGAATTGTAGGTTAACGATTACCTAGTTCGAGAGATCCATGATGTTGTGAGGACATAATGAGACAGTCGCTCACGAATATTCTAAAGGGTGCGCAATAAGGCAGGGTCCTTATTCCTTAGAAGCCCTTAGTTTCTCACAAGGTCGCCTGAATGGAGTATTGATTCGAAGGGTTGGAAAACTACCAAAACCAGTCAAAGATGAGTGGCACCCTCAGAGAACAGAGTGCATCTTGAAGGGCACATCGCGTAATTAAAATTTGAATCAAAAGTGAGTGGCACCCTTGGAGCACAGAGTGCGTCTTGAAGGGAACATCATGTAATACAAAAATGAACCTATGAACCTAGGTGGCCTAGAAAAAATTGAGCAAATTTTTACATCTTGTAAAATCTTTAAACATTGCCAGATTTAATTAATTAATTAAGGATTGAAATTATTAATTTTATACCCCCAAACGAAAGTCTAAGCCTGTTTGAATTTAAGCCTAATTCTAAAGCTCAGAGAGATTTTAAAAACTAAATTACAAATTAGATGAAATAAGAAAAAGGGTAAACCAACTTAAGAGATTAAGAGAGATGAAATAAATCTAAAGAATTAATACAATACACATGTGTGCATAAAATACCAAATTAGAAATTAAATTAAGAAAGGAATAAATCATAAAAGGATGTGTAAGCATAGAAAGGTATCTAGATTCTAGTCTAACTAGAGAACATTTCTATTTTAACTCAACTCTGTTTTAGAAAGGCGTCAATCATAAATGGGAAATAAAGGGAATAAAGGGACAAGTAGGAGTGATTTTAGGAGCGCTTTTAGGATGGGTGAGGGAAATTGAATTTTAATTACATTAAATTGTGGATTTATTGGTGCAACTAAGGGAACAGGTGACAAGTGTATGGGGGGAATAATTCCTAATTAAATTAAAAAAAAATGAATTAAATGTGCAAATGGCAAGTTGTCACTAAGAAAATTCTATAAAAGAAATGGCTGAGAGGAGGAATGGATCACACTGGTGATGAATAAGGTTATTCTGCAGAAATCTTGACTGGTTTTACTTGTGAGAGTTGGGATACCCATCTCGAGAGAGAGACTGGTAGCTCTACCTTGTGAGGTGAGCTGGGAGCTAGAGGATTCTGGTTGTATTTGTGCGTGGCCCCTTTGTGGCTCGGGGGGCTAAGGGAGAAGAAGAGTATCCATAGTGTTGGATGGGAGGTACCAGTGAAGCTTCTAAGGTTAGCAAGCGGAGAGCTAGACAGAGAGCAAGCGTGGGAGAACATCTTCGAATTATCGTCTTCGGTTACGGTACTTATGTTGATATTGTAAAATTTTGTTAATATTTTTAATGTGTATTGTAATTCTTTAAAATAAGTATGGATCCTTAAAACCTTTCTTGGTGTTCATCATTAACTATAGCGATATTTACAATGCTTATTCTATTTGAAGCTTGAGGAATTCGCTCAGCGTTTGCAAGTTCATTCGCCCAACAATATGAGTCCCCTGGCGTTATTTTTTCATTTAATGTATCTACGTTTACCTTGTAAACTCTACGACCTTTTTGCATTTAAAAGTACCCTGTGTGTTGGGGAAAACCTCCTTTCGTTTAAACCAAAAAATCGTCTTCTCCCTTGTTATTGCACCTTCTTATTGTTGACCAACCATTCACTTCCTCCCCATTGCTATGCGCCTATGCAATGGAACCAAATGATCCTCTTAACCTCTCTTCTGAGTTTTTTTTTAAATCACACTGCATTCGTTCACCTTGGCGTATTTAAAATTTTCCCAGATTTGAGAACCAATTTAACCTCTACGTTTTTCATTACCTCTCTCAGCTTGAGCATATGTTCTCAACGTTTTTAGAATGGGTATCCATTGCGATGTACCCCAACTATCTCTATGTTTGTTTCGGTAATTTTCCTCTACGATTTTGAGGCATTTATCCCAACATGGTAAACATTCCATTCCCTGGAGTTTTCACTTGAATTCCCTTCTGCATTTTTAATTTTACCCATCATTGCAAACCCTTCTTAACCTATGCGATTTGAGGCATTTGGCCCAACATGGTAAACATTCCATTTCCTAGCGTTTTCACTTGAATTCCCTTCTGCGTTTTTAATTTCACTCAGCATTGCAAACCCTTCTTAACCTCTGCGATTTTTAGGTATTTCTCCCAGCATGGTAAACATTCCATTTCCTGGAGTTTTCACTTGAATTCCCTTCTGCATTTTTTAAATTTCACCCAGCTTTGCAAACCTTCATTAACCTCTACGAATTCGTCCTTAAAAAAGTTTCCTCAGCGAAATTAACATTATGTTCCTCTACGAATTGCCTTCGTATTACTCAACGAATTTATACTTCATTGCTCAACGAGTTTATGCATTTATTCTCTGCGTTTTTAAGAAGAGTCCTAAGCTTTGTTCCTTTCTTCCATTGCTCAGAGAATTTATACTCCCTTTCCCAACGATTGTATCTTTTTCTCTGCTTTTTCTGAGGAGTAAGGGCTATGCTCCTTCCTTCCCTTTCCCAACAATTTTGGTATCTTTTTCTCTTCGTTTTTTTTTTTTNGCGTCTTAATTAACTTGCCCAACAAAATTAAATCAGTTCCCTGGGTTTTTGGAGGGGAGACATAACTTTGCGTCTTAATTCACTTTCCCAACAAAATTTATATCAGTTCTCTGCATTTTTGGGAAGGTGACCCAACATATGGAACCTTAATTTTGTGTCTAATCAATTCTAGGGTTTTCTTAATCCTTAACTAAACTGTAAGAAACTTACCCCTTTGGTTATTCCAATCCATTAGTGACATTATTAGACACATGGGAGATACTTTGCTTTATTCATAAATTCCTTGCAAAGGAGAAGATTCTTTTACAGATTCTCACAACGTGTATTCATATTCCTCTTGTGGTCATCAAAATTGAATCTTGTTGAAAGTTTGAGAATTTAACTTTAGAAAAGGCGATTATATATATATATATATATATATATATATATATATATGGCAAAGGACTTCAATATGTTACTATACATATGATATGAATTATGAGCAACGAGACAAATCATACTGCTATAATAATTAATTATATTTTTGCAAATTAATTAAGGGTAAATAATTAATTCCTTTCTGGAACCTAAGTCAAAAGGGAAGGTAGAGTAGATGAAATCCTTAATGGAATAAAGGTTGAGGTATAAAGGATTAAGTAATTAAGAATTCATTGCGCTATGGAATAATTGTTGATGTGTAATGACTAAGTAAATGGATTCTCTGGTGCCATTGAAATAATGTTGATACCAGATTGATTAAGTAATTATATTCTTTTGCGCCTTAAATTTAATTGATAATTATTTTGTGCCATGATATAAAAGTGATGTATGAATGGTCATGTGTGTAGTTTACTTCTTGTGCCACTAAAAATGTTAATGTATACATGATTGAGCGTTTGATTTCCCTTGCACCATGGATGATGCTGATGATTAAGTAATTAGATTGCTTTGCACTATGGACTAATGATGATGCCTAAATGATTACACTTATATTACTCGCGCGCATTGTAACAATGTTGATGTATGATTTCCTAAGTGCTTAGATTAATTGCGTGCATTGTAATGATGTTAATTTATGTTTAATTCAATAATTAGATCATGCACACACCTTGAAAATAATGTTGATTATTGTTTAATTCAATGATTAATTAATCACGCACAATGAAGTAAAGTAGATGTCTGCTTTTGCACCTTGAAAACAAAATAAAGTTGATTACATTGTGCCTTAACTTATGTCATTGTATGATTTATTTAGTAATCAAATTCTCTTGCGCCTTGGAATTCATGTGATGTGTGATTGGTTATTAGAACACTATTGCACCATTGGTTATCGTTGATGTTGTGATTTAGCTAGTTGGTTTCTAGACTTGATTGTGTTAGTGGGATGTAGACACCTCCTCGTTCCTATGAACAATCGCCAGCCCTGAGACCTTAAGTGGTCAAAATCAATTTGATGAATCCTGGACTTGAGCATTGCTTATGTGTCTTGGAGGTCCTAACCTTGTAGGGTAGGTTGGGCGGGTAGTTTCTCTCTGTTATCTTTAAGTGATGAGTTTATCTTGCGTCACCATTTATGATACTTATTGATTTTGTGTCATTATCTAATGCGATGATGTGTTAATTGATGCAGGAGCATCGCTCCATCTCAGCACGCGCCAGCTGTCTAGCATGTTGGTGTGCATTAAAAGAGGGGAGAGGTGTCAACACTCTTGTTTTTTCCTCAGAATTTAAATGTAATCAAGGCAATTGAATGTTGTCAGGCTGGAAGAGCCAAGCCATGCTTTTGCACAGGCTATAGTTGAGGTCGCATTAAGTGGATGACAGTAGGAAAGATCTAGATCCGATTCAGACTAGATTTCCACTCATTGTAATCTTCCTCAATAGATATGCATTTTGAATGGTGATTAGACACCACTAGTGTAACTTGGAGGGAAATCTCGTCGAGCCCCTCTTGTATAAATAGTTTTATTGTATGCACAGTAGAGGCTGCTGAAGATCGATGAAAAATCATTGTAAGACAAGAGGAGAGTTGAGAGTCGAGACTTAGTTGCATTCCAGACTCATACACTGTAATTAACATTTAGATTAATACAAAAGAAACAATTTTTCCTTCCTATGAGTTTTCTGTGTTTATATGATTTTAACGAATGTTATCAGTGTATTTATGAATGTTTATGCTATAGATGTGTATGTTAGAGTTCATCTGCAGGGATAGAGATATAATCCTCTATCTGTGAGTTTGCTGAATTATTTCTAGGTTCTTTAGGCTAAGTGCAAGGAGTGTGCAACAGAGTGTTGAAAATCTGTGAGCCAACGCAAGGAGTGTGCGACAGAGCGTTGAAAATCTGTGAGCCAATGCAAGGAGTGCATGTTTGAAAATTTTCGAGTCAGAGGAGAACGTGTTAGGAGGGAACACCAGAATAGTTTGCATACTCAGAAGGAGAGCCTCAAGGTTTTTGTCATCGACGTTTTGAATCCGAATCGGGATTCATCATCAGGACTAATCGTCAGTTACAAAGCTTGCTGATCTTCTTCAATTAATAGTAGATGCAGGACAATTTTGAGATTTGTAATTAGGTCGGCTAGTTGTAAATGAGATTTTAGCGTTTAGTAAATGAGTTAATTAGGTTATTAATAATACTTGGTTGAATTATTAATAGTACTAGGGTTTCATGTTTTGATTATAAGTTTAGTTTGATTTAGTTTTAAGAATTAATTTTAGTGATTAATTTTTAATAGTACTAGGCTTTTGATTTAGATTTAGTGATAATAGTGATTAGATTGAATTAATAATAGTACTAGGTTATTTATTTAGATTTAGTAATAATACTAGGTTTAATATGAGTGATTATAAGTTTAGTTTGATTTAGTTTTAAGAATTAATTTTAGTGATTAATTTTTAATAGTACTAGGTTTTCGAAACGTCGATGACAAAAATGACACCAACTGTGGATTATCCGGCAATTAATCTCGATACTACTCACCACAGAAATCTGAAAACAACAGCCTCAAGGTTATTAAATATCTTGGAGGAAGGTCTGCGTAGAAGGAAGCATATCACATAGTTGCTGAATACTCTGTAAGACTCTGCCATGAGGGCATTGAGCATGTGAAAAGTGTGCATAGAACCAACACATTCTGGAGTGTTGGAGGAATCGAGGAAAACCCTGGAGTTACTGAACACTCTGCGGGAAGGAATCTCTGCCAGTGTGCATTGAGTGGATGTAGGAGTCACTTTGGTGAACCTGAAGGATTTCAGGAATTCAAAAGTAAGACCTGTGCAAGGAGTGCACCAGGCCAACACTTAGGTAGGTGTTGCGAGATAGCCGTCTGAAGGCTCAATCAAGCGCAAGGAGTGCACCAAAGGCAAGATAAGTTTGGTTTACAACCTCAGGAGGTGGAGCGTCGAGTTCCCAGAAGGGCACCAAAGAATCCTTAGAAAGACGCAGAAGGGCCGAGAACCTTCGAGGTTTGAGAAAGAAAAGCTCAAAAGGAACTAGCACTGTCACCCACAAAATCTATGTAAGGAGTGCAGAAGGTCGAGAATAGTCCAAGTCTTGGATAGTGGGAAAAGTGCTAAGTGTGAACAGAAGTAAAGACTTGCCAAAGTCTCAAAGTCTCGAAGTCAAGCAGAATCACCCATCGTTAGGAGAGGACAGGTGGCAAAAGATCAGGAGATTCGTGAGTTAGAGTTACAGAAGGTTTGCGTGGAGTAAAGAGTAATCTTCATGAAGTCGTGAAGAGTGAAGTGAATCTAGACCATTGGATCTGGAAGGGACACGTGGAGGAGACCCATGTATTTTGGAGAAGTGGTGCTCTGGAAGAAATCAAAGGGGAGAGCAGAATGGAGAGACTCCTGGAGGCCGGACTCTAGAATGAATCACAACCGTTGATATAAGGAAGTGATGGGGATCGTTGATTCTCGCACCCATTTGAGTTCATCGATTTAGAACTCGGGGAAATAAGAGTTGGTTGTAGTGAAAAGGCAAAAGCCCGGAGTCCAAAGTGCCTTTCAAGGTTTAGCCCTAGGACACAGCCCAAGGTCATATGATCAAAGGGACCTAGTACAAAGAGCTAGTTCCGTTGTTAAATTTCTTCAAAGGTGCCAAGAAGAGAGCCGCAAGGTTGATAAAACTTGCACTTTGGAGAAAGGGGGACCTGTGAAAATTGCATTGGGTTCCAACAGGGAATCGAAGAGTCGATCTGACTCAAGCAATCGAATGATCCTAGATTGGGAGGTCGAGAAGCCCCTAAGGAGAGAAGTGAAGGAG
>ML777581.1:2507081-2517230 GCA_009831015.1 Picea engelmannii | reverse complement strand
GGGGGGGGGGGTCTGCACCATTAATTATGTGTCGTTACTAATTATGATTGATGCGTTGGTTGCATCACTATGGATTGCAATGATGAGTCGCTTGTAATGCTTTTAATTATGATGCCATTGATTATGCACTGCTATGAAATATGTGTTGACGTTAATTTCCTAATTCTTTAATTTTTTTTTTTTGTGTTTCATTTTCCTAGACATAGCAGAGGGGTCATTACATATGGTATCAGAGCGGATTCAACCCTGCGACTTGGGATCATTACGCCTTCCACTGTATTAAACACTTGATTAATAATTTATCGCTAATTAAATTGAATTGTGTCCCTATAGGTAATCATGGTTAGAGGACCTCGTGGAGCCAGACGACGTGGTTCTAGGGGAGGAGGTGTGACGCCTCCAATAGCATCCACGCCAGAGGGGTCTAACCCCCAAGCAGAAGAGAAATTCATTGAATAGGAGTATGTGGATGTAGGGTATGTGGTTGGGTTGATGAGGTCCTTTCAGAGGATGTTATAGGCCTTGATTGACCGACTAGATATAGATGAGGCCAGGGTGCCTGTACCCCCTGAGGGTCCACAATGTGCCCCAGATGGTACTAGTAGTGTTCACAAAGAACTCGAGAAGGTCAAGTTTCCTGAGTTCTTGGGTGCCACGGACGGGGCAACCGCCGAGGCATGGTTGGAGAACATGGCAATGTGCTTCTCACTTTACAACTACACCTCCAACATGAAAGTATGCATGGTGGTATTTCAACTGAAGGGGAGCACTCTTCTATGGTGGAAGACACTGCTACCACAACTGAACATGGTCGTTGAAGACATGTCATGGGAACTGTTAGAGGAATGGTTCCGGGAGAGGTATTTGTCAGAGGAATTCATTGAGCGCTAGCTCAATGAGTTTAATGCCTTGCGACATGGTGGTCGTATGGTGCCTGAGTATGAGGCCCGATTCATGGAGCTACTTAGGTATGCTCCACATATGAAAACTGAGAATCTCAAGGTCAATAAGTTTGTGTTCGGTCTTAATGTCAGCATTTGTGCGAAAGTGAGGATTCTAATGACTCAGACGTTGCACGATGTAGTCCAGAATGCCCTCATAGATGAGGAAGAGCTGATCAATGGGGGTCAAGGCATGAATCCTGTGAGATCGACGAGACAAATGACATCTGCTGCGCAACAAAATCAGACACCAACTATACATTCATCATGGTATCAAAGTACTTCGAGAGGATCCACGTTCATGACACCATGACGACTGAATCCTCAGCAACAGACTCCCTACAGAGGACCACAACATCAACAACAATGTCGTCCGCAACAACAATAGTTTAGGCTCGTTCAACAGAACAAACCAGGGTTATAGGCTGGTAGGCTGACAACTTCTACTTCGGGGACCAAGAGTATTGGGCCAAAGACCGGATGTTGGACATGTGGAGAGCCACATTAACAACGAGATTGTTCGGTTGAGAGGGCCAGAGTAGCCGGGTTAGCCAGACACACTACAGCTGGAGATTTGGGCAAGGCCCACGAGATTCATGCAACAGTGAATAACTGCTAGGTCGAGCACCAATATATTGTGCTCGAGACATCATGTACCATTTCTAACCAGACCTTTAGTATTTTGATAGATCTCGGTGCTACCTAGAGATTTATTTATGATTCAGTGCTAAAAAGAATTAAGGTAAGGGTAGTCGAATAGGATGAGTCTAGCTACGTGGAAATGGATTCGGGTACCAAGTAAAAGGTTGGAGGAAATATTACGGACTATAGCCTTAACCTGGGATATTTTTTAACGAAGGCCAACCTGTACGTCATGAACTTAGGATCTTATGACGTCGTGATCATTATGGACTGGTTGGAATTGCATGATGCGATACTCAACTGTAAGACAAAACAATTGAGTTTGACCGATGATGAGGGACAAAGACGAGTGATGGTAGGAAGAAACCAAAGAGTTTTCTTAAGGTTCATTTCTTCACTACAACTACAAAAGAGCATGCACAAAGGATGCAAGCTATATACAATCTTAGTGCTGAACGACAAGGGCATGGAGGAAGGACTAGAAAACCTTTCGTTAGTACGAGAGTTTTTGGATGTGTTCCTAGAAGAGTTATCAGGTTTGTCTCCTGAAAGAGAGCTGGAATTGACCATAGACTTAAAACCTGGAACCAATCCGATAACAAGAACGCCTTATTAGATGTCAACGCCTGAGTTACAGGAGTTGAAAATGCAACTAAAAGAGTTGTTGGACCTAGGACTTATATGTCCAAGTGTGTCACCTTGGGGTGTGCCTGCTATTTTCATACGAAAGAAGGATGGGTCACGGAGACTCTGTATTGACTACCGTCAATTGAACAAGGCAACGATCAAGAACCAATATCCGTTGCCAAGAATAGACGATTTGTTTGACAAAATGAAAGGCACGATTTTTTTTTCAAAGATTGACTTGAGATTAGGATATAACCAATTATGGATTATTGAGGAAGACATTCCTAAGACTGCGTTCAAGACGATGTTCGGGCATTACGAGTTTACCATTTTACCGTTTGGACTGACAAACGCCCTAGGGGTATTCATGAGCTTGATGAATGGGGTGTTTCGGAAATACTTGGACAAGTTTGTTTAAGTATTCATTGACGACATATTGATATATTCTCGGATGACAGAAGAACATGACGAACATTTGCGCTTGGTACTACAGTGTTTACGAGAGAACAAATTATACGGAAAATTGTCGAAATGCTCTTTTTATCAATCGAGGATTCATTATTTGGGGCATATTATCTCCGACGAAGGCATTGCTATGGATCCAACGAAGGTGGAGGCTCTTATGGGATGGCCTGCGTTGATGAACGTACCAAAATTACTTAGCTTCATGGGTTTAGTAGGATATTATCGACGATTTGTTGAAGGTTTTTCGAAGATAGCAAATCTGATTACAAAATTGCAGAAGAAAAAAAGAAGTTTGTATGGACCAAGAAATGCGCGGAAGAATTTTGAAGGCTCAAGGAGATGTTGATGAAAGTGCCGATACTAAAAGTCCCCGACATGGATGAGGACTTCTTGGTATGCATAAACACATTCAAGGAAGGCTTAGGTAGAGTCTTGATGCAAGATGGTTGAGTGATCGCTTACATCTCAAGGGAATTAAGAAAGCATGAGGAGAACTACGCGACACATGATTTGTACTTATTAGCCATTGTGTATGCCCTGAGAGTGTGGAGACACTACCTGATTGGATGGAAATTAGAACTAAAAACTAACCACTGTGGCTTGCAACACATTTTTACGCAAAGTGACTTGAACGCGCAACAGAGGTGCTGGTCATAATTGCTTAGAGAATACGATTTTGAGATTACTTACATAAAATGAACAATGAACAGAGTGGAATATGCGTTGAGTTGGAGACCATGCATATTTTCGGTGATACCTCTTCAGACGAATCTTTGAGAAAATATTCTAACTATACAGTGCGACGATGACTGGTATAAAGAGGTTAAGGAAAATATCGGACAAGATGCCATGTTTCTACCTAGGTTTGAAGGATATACATTGGACAACAATGGATTGATGAGGTATAATAACCAGATTTATGTATCGCCTAACGATGATTTGAGAAGTTTGATATTAAGTGAAGCTCATAGAGTAGTGTACATGGCTCATCCAGGAGTCACAAAGATAAGGGCAGACCTTAAGCCCTTATTCTTCTGGAAAGGAATGAAGGCAGACATAGTTAGCTACGTGGCAAGGTGTCTAGAATGTCAGCAAGTGAAGGCTGAACATAGACATCCGACTGGATTTATATAGCCACACACTATTACAGAATTGAAATGGGAGGTCATTTCGATCGACTTTATTGTGGGATTGCCGCCGACGGAAAGGAGGCATGACTCGATTTTTGTGGTAGTTGACACTCTGATGAAGAGTGCCCATTTTATTCCCGTACGTATGACATATCGGGCGCCATATATAGCTAGAGTTTTTATCAGTGAGATTGTGATATTTCATGACGTTCCTAAAAGGATCATATCCGATCGAGGATCGGTGTTTATATGACGATTTTGGACTAGTTTCCAAGAGGCCTTGGGAACCCAACTTAACTTTAGTACAACATATCACCTAGAGACAAATGACAGACAGAAAGAACACACCAAATATTAGAGGATATGTTGCGTATGTACATTATGGACCAACATAAGCATTGGGAAGAGTTCTTGCCACTAGAAGAGTTTGCGTACAACAAAAACTATCAAAGTACCATTAAGATGGCACCATTTGAGTTCCTTTACATGAGACCGTGTCAGACACCATTGAGCTGGGATGGAATTGAGGATAGGGTCCTGGTAGGACCAAAAGCGATCCAAGAAATGGAAGAACAAATGCAAAAAATAAGACAAAGGATTAAAGAAGCGCAAGATCGACAGAAGAGTTATGTCGATGTGCGTCGCGTTGACCGTAATTATGAAGTTAGTGATCGAGTTTTCTTGCAGGTGAAACCACACAAGAGTTCGATCAAGTTTAGAAAGGGTGCTAAACTCTCTCCTAGGTTTGTGGGACCTTTCAAAGTTGTGGAAAAGAAAGGGCCTGTGGCTTATTGACTAGCCTTGCCTGATTCTTTGAGGTGTATGCATGATGTTTTTCATGTATCTGTTTGAGACATTATGTTAGTGATCCTCCACATGTGTTTAACATGAGTTCCTTGCAGGTGTCGGACGAGGGTGCACTCACGTCGGAACCAATCCGCATTCTGGACCATTGCATTCAATAGCTACGAAGTTGAACAGTCAATCAGGTCAAGGTCCAGTGAGACAATTATAGTCCACACTCGACGACCTGGGAGGACGCATATGATATGCGCCAGAAGTTTCCATATTTATTTGATAGTTAGACATTTAGATCTTGTCAGATGCTTCATTTACTGCATTTATATACTGTATAACTTTAGGACGAAGTTTAAAACAAGAGGGGGTGTATGTAACATCCCGCTCTTGTGAGCACATGTTATTGACTTATTCTTTGAGGACACTTGCGTGCAAGTGATCTGATTTTAGTATATGGTTGTCTGTTTCGCTTATGGATTCCTATGATGATGTTGATGGATTATGATTTATGTTGTATGATATCTATGTATTGACAAATGCTATTAACGAGTTTCTCCTGAGTGTGTAGGACACTTGACAGATTGAGTATGCCGATGGCATCAACGAAACTCCTTGGGCTCCGCATTGAGTCAGGGAGTAGATTGTATTGATTTGAGTATTTCATTTATGCATATGTGACATATGATCGATTATATTATGATGTTGTTTATGGATCTTTGACAATGTTTCATTGATGGATACAGGCTGACAATTGCTTGCTAATATGAATCAAATAAGGAGTAAAGGGGCCATGCACAACAACCAAATATTGAGGGAGAGGTGTGGCAACATCCCTGTCACAAACTACTAGCACTCTCATCGTGGCTCAAATTGTAGGTTAACAATTACCTAGTTCGATAGATCCACGATTCCATGAGGGAAGACTGAGACAATTGCTCATGAAGATTCTAAAGGGCGCGTAATAAGGCAGGGTCCTTATTCCTTAGAAGCCCTTAATCTTTCACAAGGTTGCTTGAATGGAGTATTGACTCCAAGGGTTGGACAACTACCAAAACCAATTAAAGGCGAGTGGCACCCTTGGAGCACATAGTGCGTCTTGAAGGGCACATCGCGTAATTAAAATTTGAATCAAAGGTGAGTGGCACCCTTGGAGCACATAGTGCATCTTGAAGGGCACACCACATAATAAAAATTTGAGCCTATGAACCTAGGTGGCCTAGAAAACCTTGAGCGAATTTTTACATCTTGTAAAATCTTTAAACATTGTCGGATTTAATTAATTAATTAAAGATTGAAATTATTAATTTTATACCCCCAAATGAAAGTCTAAGCCTATTTGAATTTAAGCCTAAGTCTAAAGCTTAGAGAGATTTCTAAAACTAAATTACAATTAGATGTAATAAGAAAAAGGGTAAACAAACTTAAGAGATTAAGATGATGAAATAAATCTAAATAATTAATACAATACACATGTGTGCATAAAATGCCAAATTAGAAATTAAATTAAGAAAGGAATAAAGCATAAAAGAATGTGCAAGCATAGAAAGGTATCTAGAGTCTAGTCTAACTAGAGAACATTCCTATTTTAACTCAACTCCCTTTTAGAAAGGCGTCAGTCATAAATGGGAAATAAAGGGAATAAAGGGACAACTAGGAGTGATTTTAGGAGCGCTTTTAGGATGGGTGAGGGAAATTGAATTTTAATTAAATTAAATTGTGGATTTATTGGTGCAACTAAGGGAACACGTGACAAGTGTGTGGGGGGAATAATTCCTAATTAAATTAAAAAAAAATGAATTAAATGTGCAAATGGTAAGTTGTCACTAAGAAAATTCTATAAAACAAATGGCTGAGAGGAGGAATGGGTCACACTGGTGAAGAGTAAGGTTATGCTGCATAAATTCTGACTGGTTTTACTTGTGAGAGTTGGGATACCCAACTCGAGAGAGAGAGTGGTGGCTCTACCTTGCGAGGCGAGCAAAGAGCTAGAGGATTCTGGTTGTCTTTGTGCGTGGCCCCTTTGTGGCTCGGGGGGTAATAGGGAAGAAGAGTACCCCTAGAATTGGCTGGGAGGTATCGATGAAGTCTCCACGGTTAGTAAGAAGGGATCTGGACGGAGCGCAAGCGTGGAAGAACATCTTCGAATTCTCGTCTTCGGTTATGGTACTTATGTTGAGATTGTAAAATTTTGTTAATCTTTTTAATGTGTACTGTAATTATTTAAAATAAGTATGGATCCTTAAAACCTTTCTCAGTGTTCATCATTAACTATAGAGATATTTACAATGCTTATTCTATTTGAAGCTTGAGGAATTCACCCAACGTTTGCACGTTCATTCACCCATCAATGCGAGTCCCCTAGCGTTATTTTTCCTTTTTATGTCTATGCGTTTACCTTGTAAACTCTACAACCTTTTTGCATTTAAAAGTGCCTTGTGTGTTGGGGAAAACCTCCTTTCGTTTAAACCAACAAATCATCTTCTCCCTTGTTATTGTGCCTTCTTATAGTTTACCAGCCATTCACTTCCTCCCCATTGCTATGCGCCTATGCATTGGAACCAAACGATCCTCTTAACCTCACTTCTGCGTTTTTTTTTTAAATCACATTGCATTCCTTCACCTTGGCGTATTTAAAATTTGCCCAACGTTGAGAACCAATTTAACCTCTGCGTTTTCCATAACCTCTCTCAGCTTGAGCATAAGTTCTCTGCGTTTTTAGAATGGGTATCCTTTGTGATGTACCCCGAATGTCTCTATGTTTGTTTCGATAATTTTCCTTTGTGATTTTGAGGCATTTCTCCTAGCATGGTAAACATTCCATTCCATGGCGTTTTCACTTGAATTCCCTTCTACGTTTTTAATTTCACCCATCATTACAAACCCTTATTAACCTCTGTGATTTGAGGTATTTCACCCAACATGGTAAACATTCCATTTCCTGGCATTTTCACTTGAATTCTCTTCTGCATTTTTAATTTCACTCAGCATTGCAAACCCTTCTTAACCTCTATTATTTTGAGGCATTTCACCCAGCATGGTAAAAATTCCATTTCCTGGCATTTTCACTTGAATTCCCTTCCACATTTTTGTAATTTCACCTAACTTTGCAAACCTTCATTAACCTCTGCGAATTCGTCCTTGTTTCCTCAACGAAATTAACATTATGTTCCTCTACGAATTTCCTTCGTATTACTCAACAAATTTATACTTCATTGCTCAACGATTTTATGCATTTATTCTCTGTGTTTTTAAGAAGAGTCCTAAGCTCCATGCCTTTATTCCATTGCTCAGTGAATTTATACTCCCTTGCCCAACAATTTTGTATCTTTTTCTTTGTGTTTTCTGAGGAGTAAAGGCTCTATGCCTTCCTTCCCTTGCCCAACGATTTTGGTATCTTTTTCTCTGCATTTTTTGGGGGGGAGACATAACTCTACATATTAATTAACTTTCCTAGCAAAATTAAATCAGATCCCTGTGTTTTTGGAGGGGAGACATAACTCTGTGTCTTAATTCACTTGCCCAACAAAATTTATATCAGTTCTCTGCGTTTTTGGGAAGGTGACCCATCATCTGGAACCTTATTTTGTGTCTAATCAATTCTAGGGTTTTCTTAATCCTTAACTAAACTGTAAGACACTTACCCCTTTGGTTATTCCGATCCATTAATGACATTATTAGACACGTGGGAGATACTTTGATTTATTCATAAATGCCTTGCAAAGGAGAATATTTTTTTATAGATTCTCACAATGTGCATTCATATTCCTCTTGTGGTCATCAAAATTGAATCTTGTTGAAAGTTTGAGAATTTAACTTTAGAAAAGGCGATTTTGTATATATATATATATATGAATGAGTTTATTTGTTTATGGAGTTAAGATGTAAATGAAATTAGATTCTTACATAGAATTATGGCAAAGGACTTCAGTATGTTACTATACATATGATATGAATTATGAGCAACGAGACAAATCATACTGCTATAATAATGAATTATATATTTACAAATTAACGGTAAATAATTGATTCCTTTCTGGAACCTAAGTCAAAAGGGAAGGTAGAGTAGATGAAATCCTTAATGGAATAAAGGTTGAGGTATAAAGGATTAAGTAATTAAGAATTCATTGCGCTACAAAATAATTGTTGATGTGTAATGACTAAGTAAATGGATTCTCTAGTGCCATTGAAATAATGTTGATACTAGATTGATTAAGTAATTATATTCTTTTACGCCTTAAATTTAATTGATAATTATTTTGCACCATGATATAAAAGCGAGGTATGAATGGTCATGTGCGTAGTTTACCCTTGCGCCACTAAAAATGTTAATGTATAAATGATTGAGAATTTGATTTCCCTTGCGCTATGGATGATGTTAATGATTAAGTAATTAGATTGATTTTCGCTATGTACTAATGATGATGCCTAAATGATTACACTTACATTACTCGCGCGCATTGTAACAATGTTGATGTATGATTTCCTAAGTGCTTAGATTAATTGCGCGCATTGTAATGATGTTGATTTATGTTTAATTAAGTAATTAGATCATGTGCACACCTTGAAAATAATGTTGATTTTTGTTGAATTCAATGATTGATTAGTCACGCACCTTGAAGTAAAGTAGATGTCTACTTTTGTGCCTTGAAAATAAAATAAAGTTGATTACATTGCGCCTTAATTTATGTCGTTGTATGATTGATATAGTAATTAAATTCTCTTGCGCCTTGGAATTTATGTGATGTGTGATTGGTTATTAGAACACTGTTGCGCCATTGATTATCGTTGATGTTGTGATTTAGCTAGTTGGTTTCTGGACTTGATTATGTTATTGGGATGTAGAAACCTCCTCGTTCCTCAAAACAATCACCAGCCCTGAGACCTTAAGTGGTCAAAATCAATCGGATGAATCCTGGGCTTGAGCGTTGCTTATGTGTCTTGGAGGTCCTAACCTTGTAGGGTAGGTTGGGCGGGTAGTTTCTCTGTGTTATCTTTATGTGATGAGTTGATCTTGCATCGCCATTTATGATACTTGTTGATTTTGTGTCATTATCTAATGCGATGATGTGTTAATTATGTGTCATTACTAATTATGACTGATGCGTTGGTTGCGTCATTATGAATTACGACAATGAGTTGCTAGTAATGCTTTTAATTATGATTCCATTGATTAGGCACTGCTATGAAATATGTGTTGACATTAATTTCCTAATGCTTTAATTTTTTTTTTTTGTGCTTCGTTTTCCTAGACGTAATGAAGGGGTCATTACAGAGTGGGCCATTGAAACACACTACATTGTCATGGATGCGTGATTTATTTTCAAACATGGAGAATGTGATCCGGATTATTTTCAGCATGAAATGAGAGCGGAGATATAATAAAGAAATGCACAGAGATGTCGTGTATATCCAGTAATATAACAGAAATATATGAGAGATGCAACCATAAACACAGAGATACAGTAATACATGATTTCTATTAATGAAATAAATGTACAGAGACTGTAAAAATACAGAGTGAAAGACTCGCTAGAATGGTGGCAACT
>ML777581.1:2424033-2442960 GCA_009831015.1 Picea engelmannii | reverse complement strand
CAAAAATAAAAGTGTCGTTTTATTCAAGGATTGCGACGAAAAATTAAGGTTTGCAAAACACTGGTGTAGGCAGTTTATAAGATAGTAGAAAAATGTGAATTGGCTGCCAACAAAAGCTTCAACTGTCAAAAATATGGTCACTACAAGAATCATTGTCTCGAGCTAAAGAAAAGGAAGGAGACACATGAAGCATCAGTTACCAAAGAAAGGAAACTCTCAAGGAAGACCAAACAGGATAAAACAAACTTCTTCTTCTAATGACAAGATAACAATATTCTTCATAGTTCTTGTACATACCTTGTTTGCATAGTCCCTGTACATATATTGTATATCTATTTATTAGAAGATAATATGTTCCAAGAGAAACTATACCTATGGAAGAACGACAAGATAAGGATTGTTGTCACTATGACTACAAGACAGACAATACACATGAAAGGATGAAGTACATCAAGCAATTCATGTGGAAGTTATTACAGAAATAACAACTGCAAGATAAGCCTAAATCAAAATCAATCTTGAATAAACCTAGAAGAAGTAAAGACAGAAATAAGTCAACAATTAAGAGGAAATTCGAGAAAGACTTATGACAGTTTGCAGAAGGCAATAAGGATGCAGATGAAAGTGTGGATTATGTTATGATGGAGGGAGTTAATTATATAATTCCAAAAGAAAAACATGCACTCATACATGAAGCAAGGATTAGGAGGGAGCTAATCCTATGATCCATTGAAGATGATGAAGTATATATCCATGGTAGAAGCCATGAAAAGCAGCTTAGAAGAAGTCTTCTTCGAAAAGAAACCTTAAAGTATCGCTGGTTGTCCATCCACATCCATGATCCTATGATGAAAGGAAGAAGTTGGAATCTTCAGGGCATGGAATCTATAGAAAACTCCATGGACCTAAAAGCTAAATAGAAACATGAGGAAGAACATGAAGAGTCCAAGAAATAAAGTAAAACCAGAACAACCAATCATTGTATCGAGAATCACAAGACTACTAGCTTGAACTGAACTCACTAAAATAAATCAAGCAGAGGAACTGAAAGTTGTGATGAAGAATAATGTATGAAATACTAATGAATGTAAGCATTGCGAGATCCAGAACTAGAGGTTTTCCCAGATGGAGGGAGAAGACTATGATGATTACTTGTTCCAGTAAACCATACATATCTCTACATGAGTCATTATATCGTCCGCAATATCCATGGGTTGGAGTGTACATCAGATGAATGCAAAGACTGTTCTCCAGAATAATTGAACAAAAAGCATATGTAGAGTAACCTCAATTCTTTGAGGTATACCAGAAAGAGAACCTTGTATGAAGATGGAAGAAGACAATTTGGTGGAGAACCTCCAATGCACAACATGAGCGTGATGAAGACTTTCTATAACAGAGATATTGTATCAGAATGCTTACACATAATCTCAAGATGATGGTTTTCTAATCCATGACAAACTCTCATGATGGCAGAAGAAGTACCACTTGGATATGTTCCAGTTTGACCCTTGCCACGATGTTATGAGCTAGCAAGAAACAAAGATGAATCCAACAATGATATACTATATTGATCAGAGCTATATGAAGCCTTCACAGAAGATCAGTTTTCTAGAAATACCGAAGTACATTGAGATAAAGCATTACATTCCTCGTGATGAAGTCCATAAAAGGGAAAGTGGTTCTCCAATATACATCTCCACAGATGAGAAGATAAGAAGAAATTTTGGTAAAGACTCTATCCAAGATGAAAGAGTTTGCGTACTCAAGATAGAGCTCGTGGAGACGACTTCCTTATTGCAAAAGGAAGAGATGACTCCCAGGTTGGGAGGGAGCACTGATGTGTTATTGATTTATGGAAAACCATTTTTCAGTTCGAAAAATGGTCCAGGATGTGTAGTTCCTTTCCAGTTCAAAAAGTGGTTTGACATTTCTGACGAACAAACATTTTCCAGTTCAGAAAATGGTCCAGATCGAATGGTCATTTTCGTAATGAAAATGGTTCGATGGATTGCTGATGTACCATAGACAATGATTTCCCATTGTGGTTAACATGGGGAATGATCTAGGACATAATCTCTTCTTGACGTTCACTCTGAGTAGTGGTCAAGAAGATTGGTCTGCCTCGCCGGACAATCATTCTTTCGAAGCTCACAATTGTGAGTAGTTTCGAAGAATGGTCCATCTTGGAGGTTGGTGCAGGACAATCATTTCCTTAAGGAATGGTCCGGATAGTCATTCCCTAGGGAAGATTCATTCTCTCTAGGTTGCACTTTGTTTAGTGCCGGAGTAATGACCCATATAGGTGAATGGTCCAGGTTCAACAATCAGGGACATGCGTTCCCTAGGGAAGACTCATTCGCTACAGGTTGCACTTTGTTTAGTGCCGGAGGAATGGCCCGGGATAGGGAATGGTCCATGCTAAAAAATCGGGACAATTATTCTTCCTTGCTTGAGAAGAATAGTTCAGATAGCTCATCATTGATGTTTTACCTTCTGAGTGCAGATGCTCTTCTAGATCTCACAGATGTGAGTGGAAGAATGGCCCAGAAGATTCAGTTTATATCATAACAATGCTTTCTGTGCAGGTTGATATCAGATGATTTTTATGGAGACGATATATCTCTGGACAATAGATGTATGCTACTGTGGTGGATGTGTTCCACTAACTATGACTATATGTCACTAATCAAGTATTTATGTGCTACTTGGTGTAGTAGTGTAGCACCAGATTGTAGTTGTGTACTACTATGGATAAACACAATTTTGTTCTATTGAATGAAATTATTCTGATTACCTTGAAAACTATCAGTAGTGTTGGAAATGATCATCAGCTAGATGGATGATAAATGGATAAAGATTTCCCAGACGGAAAATGGTTCAAGACATTTATTCTTCTAGGACATATGTCCAGATTAGAAGAATGGATCTTGTGTCACTCTGTGAAGTGAGTGACTTATCGAACATCATGTCTAATTACTCAGATGGAGTATGGTTTTGAAAGGTGATGCGGCTTATGATACTAATGGTGATGATGGTGCTCATTATCTAGTCATGAGATAGTCTATAAAACTATGTTGATGCTACCGGGTGAATGGTATGTTTGTGCTCAAGACCATTACTTGCAATACCTCTCTAGCTAGGAGGGAGTGTTTATATTATGGTAGCTGCGGGAGGTATTTACCTCCACGTGTAAACCTAACGAGAATAGAATATTTCGGAAAGCAAGAAGAAACCCTAATTAGTTGGCTAATAACCCTAGAAGACAAGTCGACTAAAGAGGATAATTTGTATTAGGTTATTAGCCTCCAAGAGAAGAAGTTGGCTGAAAGAAATAATAAATAGGCACCTAGAATGAGAAGTCGGCCCAAGCAATTTTCCAGTTTTAGTATAAATACAGGAGGCCGTTATTCATTCTGGCAGGCATTCTCAAAACTGCAGAGCTCACTTGTGCGCACTGCAGTTAGCCAGTTTATGCGCAAGTTTGGAGGAGAGATGTCGTTGCAGCTAGCATATTATGTTTTGGCCTAGACTATCTCTTGGTTATGGTTTGGAATATATGATCAGCTCTTGTTTGGTGTGCTATCCTTGGAGAAAGGTGTTCCACCCTTTGTTTGGCTATCTAGCCTAGGGTTTGCTTCTATAATGATTCTCTGTCAAGGTTAAGGTGCTCGGAGGGTGGCTTCGGCCTATGGTTGGGTGACAATAGTGATATTGTCTATGGTAAAATGAGCACATCCATCGTATTCTAACAGTGAATGGGGGGATAAGGGAAAGGAATTTAAATAAGGTTATATTGAGGAACTCCTCAACTCAGCTAGGACTAAATCAACCATAAACTTAAGGTATTTTACTAATTGTTTTAATGGTAAACATTGTGATCAAATTGTTAAATTATGCTATCAATTCACAAGGTTATTACTGAATTTTATGAGGCTACTTGAAAATGTAAACTTATTCTACATTATTTAAATTGCATTAAAAGGAAAATATAAAATAAATTGTTATGATGAAATTGCATACATTATAAACTCAGTTTTATTAAATAAAGTGTTCTTTATAGTAGTTTGATATATTTTGAGGCCCTGAAAAATAG
This sequence comes from Picea engelmannii, assembly GCA_009831015.1. Taxonomy (NCBI): domain Eukaryota; kingdom Viridiplantae; phylum Streptophyta; class Pinopsida; order Pinales; family Pinaceae; genus Picea; species Picea engelmannii. The sequence goes on along the minus strand of ML777581.1, from coordinate 2,438,864 downwards.
GGCCTCACATACGGTATCAGAGCTCGGTTTCAAAACTGAGAACTAGGACTTACCCACCCACATGACTCAAAGTTTATGCAAATTGTGCCATAAACAACCCATAAATGTAGTTAACAACCTTTACTGAAACCCTTTGTTTGTAGCTTGAAACCCTTGGAATCGATATAAAAATAACCCTAAAATAACCCAAAAACCCTAATAAGGAGAGAATGAGTAGCAGGACATAAATCCTACACATTGTCCAGCCTCGGTCAACTTAATCCAACCACCAATTTCTCTGTGAGTAACATACACAAACAAAAAATAAAACAAAACTATTCAATTTGAAGATTATATTTCAAACATACCCAAATTTAACCCCCCCCACCACACATATATATTAAATGGATATATGTCGTGTATAATTATATATGGATGTATATAATAAATAAACCCTAAACTCTATACATCTGACTAGAAATAGTTTGTTTTTAAGAAGATTTAGAAAGGATGCATTTCGAGAAAAAGATGGTTTATAACAAATCCTGTATATGTAATATATGATATATATATAATAATATTATATACTTTATATATTAAGTTATATAATATAAACATTATGTTAAACACACACACACACACACACACACACACACACACACACACATATATATATATATATATTAAATTTGTTTGGTTATGTTAAAATCATGGGTTGGCTCCATGGTCGTGCCCATGGTGGGGCCACATGCCATGGTGGCCATGGTAGAGACAAAAATGTCCGACCATAGTGGCCATGTCCAGGCTGCGAGGTTAGCATCAGTGGATCGGAAAAAGAAACAAAGGAAATCAAGAAAAACAAACAAACCTGAAATGAAAACTCACCGATCTTGTCCACGTGAATGGAAAATCAGTCAAGTCGTCTAGGTGGTCTGAGAGGGTGCTCTTGCTAGTAAAGAAAGGGAGGGAGGGTGTCTATGTGGCTGACCCAAACTCACAACCACCGACTGACTAACAACAAACCTGGAAGCTTCCTTCTAAAATCTGCATATGAAAAATACAACCAACACCCCTAGACAACAACATAAATAGTACAAAGTAAAACTTGAGTCGCTTCACTTGAGCTAAACCATCGCACTAATATTTATATCACCACTGTAACAAAACGTTGAGAAAAGTGAGAAAATGAGCTAGAAAGAGGGTAGGGCCCACATGGTGGCCATGGCCGTGCTCTCTGGGCAATCGACCATGGAGCCGAGGCTGCCCCCTTGAACCCTTGGGCGGTTGTGCAAAGAAAAAACTGACTAGTGAGAAATGAAATGAACGAGCGAGAGAGATCGAGGTAGGGTTAGAGGTCTTCCATTTTTTGGAGAAAATACAAGGGATAGGCATGTGGGCCTCATGTGAGGACCCACGTTTCCCGCCCTAAGTTAATTTCGATTAAATCAAATTTTTATTTCTATTTTTTTTGTTTCGTTGTTTTTTCTTATAGTCATTTTACTTAGTTTTGAAATAAATTTTAGTTTTTTTTCCATGAAAAAAAGCATAATTCTATTCATTCGAAGAGAACCAAATTAAATTTTGTAGGTACCTTAAGCATGAACCAATAATGGGTAAAGTGATAAGAAAATAGAATCCTGAAGGGGCCTAGAAGATGGATAATAAGCCATAAAGAAATATACAATAAAATGAGTTGGGAACAACCCGAAATAAGTCATAAAACGACCATTGAAATACCAAAAACCCCGCCACAAAAAACATGTCGGGAAAGAAATCCCAAAGAAAACCCTGGAGTCCAGAAGGACCAGGTCAGAGTGGTGTGAAGCTCCCACATCAACAGAACCAGAAAGTAGCGGCGAAAGAAAAACCCATCCTACAAACACCAGAAAATGAGAAACCAAAAAGTTGCACGCCCTAAAAAAGGACCTCAAAGTGTCAACGCATCAACATTCCATGCCCTTAGAAAGGACCTCAAAGCTCTAGAAAACCCCCCCATCTGATATGAGGAAGAGAGATTCATCGACACCCTCCAAAAGGACCCTGATATGAGCATACATCAAACCCTGAACAAACCAACATAACCAGAGACAGGAACTGCCAACATGAGACCCCAAAAAAACCTTGCCGAGAGAAAACATAAATGAAAGCCTCTAAAGAAAACCAAGATGCAGGATAGACCAAGTCAGAGAGGAATACATTCCTTGTGAAAAGAGAGGATCCAAAACCTTGAATCCTGACCTCAAATATTCAGAACTCGGCATCAAAAAATTTGAAACCAGAACCATGGAGCAGAGGGTATACATCAAACGTAGAAAAAAATTACTGCCAAAAGGAGACAAAATAGATGACTTCCAAAGGAGGGGGGTCACCCATAGAGAAAAAATCGATGGCAAAAAAACCCTAGGACACAAAAGCAGAAGATCCATGTGAAAAAACCAAACCCAGATCCGCGCAATAGACATGTCGATCTGTAAAAGAGAAGATCAGAAGAAGAAATGAGCTCCACGCCCACCACAAACCACCAAATCAGGGAACTACGCAAACAATCTTCACAAAGGAGGACATTGGCAAGGTTTCAGGAAGTGAAAATGGACGACAATCAGAGTAAATATCCAAGCCATAGGGAACGAAGCAAAGAAGCAGATCCACAGATCCCAGCATGACACACCAGAACAAACCCCGGCTTGAAAAAACCAAATCCCACCAGGAAAGAAGAAGGAGGCAATAGATTTGAGCACACAAGAACCAGATTAGAGCAAGAAGCAACACCCCCAACCCACCACTAGAAGAAAAACCACTTGTAGCACAATCCAAAGCCACACCAGAGACATGACAAAACCGTGTCTGGAGAAGAGAGCTTGACCACCAAAACACAAAACCCTCTGTGTGAGCAACAAACCTAGGTCTTGGGTCCGGGAGTCTGCTGCTAGGGTTTCCCCCAATCGTAGTCTCTCCAAATAAATTTTAATTATTTATTTTCTATTATAAATTATAGATATACTTATATGAAGTAAATCTATAGTAAAAATAATTAAATTTAAATTTTTTATATTTTATATTTTATTTTATTTTAAATTATATATATATATATATATATATATAAGGTTAACATTAATGAATGATCAAAGGAGGATTATAATTAACTACAAATGAATCAATTACATGCATATATGTGGTGTATAAGGGTATAAAGTATTATAGGGAAGGGTTGGATGCTTGATTAAAGAATTAGGTAAGAGTATTTGGTCAGTGCACCACAGTGCTAGCATAGCTAGCAAGGCGAGAGAGTTAATAGCTTACCTAGACAAAGTTACTTAAATTAGATGCTTTAACCCAAACCTTAACCACTTACCTTATGGGAGTAACACATGTTTACAATCAAGTATACGAAACTTACGCCTAACCCTTCCTTTGCAAGTATAAGTTTGAGTAGAACCCAGAACACACTAACCTTTTCTAATAAGCATTCAATTTTGATGTAGATTTAGTTATTCAAGATAGTTAGGAATCAAGGAATTTGAAGCCGGGGGGCATCATTATAAGGACCACCGATGTCGGAACCACCATCGCTCAAGCTAGCTCTCATATTGCACTCCTTGAAGGCTATCGATGAGATGTTATGTAATATACCAGATATAAAAAGTATGCATAACAAAAATAAAATGCTAGAAATGGCAGAATAACAGTAATATAACCAGCATAATCTCCACAATAACACATAAATGATATAAGAACAACAACATAAATAACACTTTGATTCAGAAAGCAATGTTCACAGGCCTCTTCGAGGGGGCAGCCTCCAGTCGAGCAACGCTCTGTTATAATAATCTCCAATCTAGGGTTTTCATACCCTCGACCCTTATTTATACTAACTATGTCTATCAAGAGAAGCATCTAGAGGAAGATCCTTCTAGAAGCGGAAGCTTCTATTAGGTATTATTACATCCACCTTATTCTATTTTATTGAAAGTCCTTATTAATATTGACCTTTATTACATCTGAATATATTGATCTACCTATGTGCGGGTTACGACCGTAACATGTCCGCCCCCTTAAAAACAACCTTGTCCTCAAGGCTTGAGATGTGAAAACTACTGCAGAATGGTAGCTAGTTCCCAAGTGGCATCTTCGGGAGTTGTATCTTTCCACTGGAATAGCATTTCCTTGATGGTTCCCTGATGCAGGCGATGCTCACGTTGGTCCAAAACTGCTTCTGGATGTAGCCAAATGGATCCTTCTTCAGCTAAATCAGGAAGGTTGGTTTGAATTTGGCACCTAGTTCCAATCACCTTCTTTAAGCATGAAACATGAAAAACAGGATGTAGCTTTGACTGACTGGGCAGAGCTAACTGATAGGTGACTTGTCCCACACACTTGAGAATAGTATAAGGACCATAAAATTTGGGCACTAGCTTCTGAAACTGCACGACCTTGAGGGAAGTTTGCTTGTATGGTTGTAGTCACAGAAACACTTGATCCCCTTCTGCAAATTGACGTTCAGAGCGACCTTGTTGCTTCATGCAATTTTGTGCCATGACCAAGTTATCTTTAAGGGTACAAAGAATATCCTCTTGAACTGTAAGTGTTTGGTCAACCGCCTGGACCTTCGAGGTACCCGATAAGTATGAGAGAACTGAAGGGGGCTTCAAAAGGAGCCATGCGTGTAGTTGTATGGTAGGAAGTGTTGTACCACCATTCAGCTAGGGGTAACCATTGAGCCCACTGATTTTTCTTTTCAGAGGCAAAACACCTTAGATATGTTTCCAAACACTTGTTGACAACTTCCGTTTGACCATCAGTCTGGGGATGATAAGCTGTGCTTAGATGCAATTGGGTGCCCTGTAGCTTAAACAGTTCTTGCCAAAAATTGCTTGTGAAAGTTGGGTCATGATCATAAACAATAGAGTGCGGCATGCCATGAAGCTTGAAGACCTGGTCCATGAAAATTTGAGCCACTGTGGATGCAGTAAATGGGTGTTGAAGAGTGAAGAAATGAGCATACATGGAAAGGCAATCCACAACCACCATTATCACTGATTTATTTCCCGATTTGGGTAAGCCGGTAATAAAGTCCATAGAGATATCCTTCCAAATAGCAGGTGGAATCGGAAGCGGTTGTAGTGTGCCCGAAGATTTGACTGTTTCTCCCTTGTTGCGTTGACACACCTCACATTTAGTGACAAAATTACGAATGTCTTGTTTCATACCATCCCAGAAGAAAGAACGTTTGACCTTGTCATAGGTTTTGGTGAACCCGGAGTGCCTCGTTGTGGGTGTAGCATGAAGCTCATAAAGTACCATGGATTTAAGCTTTGATTGTTTACTTAAATACAAACAGCCTTTGTATCGAAGCTCATCCTAGAGCCAAGAGTACCCTGGGGGAGCTGGAGCATTGGTCTGCAATTACTGGATTAGATGTGAACTTTTGGGATCTTGTAGCCATTCCTGGCGCACAGCTTGGAGCCAATCTGGTACAATGAAGGAAAGAGAAAAAAGGGATCCTTCTTCTTCATATTTTCGGGACAGTGCATCCGCCACCACATTGTCTTTTCCCTTCTTGTAAATGATCTCATAATCATATCCAAAGATCTTAGTCACCCATTTTTGTTGCTCCAGTGAGGAAATGCGTTGTTCCAGAAAGTACTTGAGGCTTTGATGGTTTGTCTTAATTTGGAAATGTTGCCCCAAGAGATAAGGGCACCACAGATCAACGTCATGCAGAATAGCCAACATTTCCTTTTCATAGATAGGTTTGCCCATATTCCTTTCAGATAGTTTCCTGGTGGTGAAGGCCAAAGGTCGACCCTCTTGCATAAGGACATCACCAATTTTTTTCCATGAGGCATCACATTCCAACACAAAGGTCTTTGTGAAATCGGGAAGGGCCAGAACCATAGTGGTGCACATGGTCGTCTTCAAGGTTTGAAAATCTTGAGCAACGACTGGAGTCCAAGTGAAAGAGTTCTTTTTTAGGAGAGTCGTGAGAGGTGCTGCAATCTTGCCATAATTATTAACAAACTTGCGATAATACCCTGTTAAGCCCAGAAATTCACGCAATCTTTTGAGAGTCTTTGGGTGCGGCCAGTCTTGCATAGCTTCAATGTTTTTCAGATCCACCCTGACGCCATCCTTGCCAACCAAATGACCCAAGTATTCTACTTCTGAGGCACCAAAAGCACATTTAGACTGTTTCAGGAAAAGTTTGTGCTGAGAGAGTAGATGGAGAACTCGATCCACATGAGTAAGATGGTTTGTTCAGGTTTTTCTATAGATTAGGATATCATCAAAGAAAACTAATACAAAATGACGGAGAAAAGGACAGAAGACATGATTCATAAGGCTTTGGAAGGTGGAGGGGGCATTACACAAGCCAAAGGGCATGACCAAAAACTCATAGTGTCTCTCATGAGTTTGAAAGGCCATCTTGGGAATGTCTGCCTCCTTCATACATATCTAGTGATATCCCGAGCGAAGATCAAGTTTAGTAAAGAATTGGGTGCCACTCAATTCATCCAGGAGCTCATCAATGACAGGAATGGGAAATTTTTCTTTAATGGTCAGTTTTTTGAGGGCACGAAAGTTAGGACACATTCTCCAAGAACCTTCTTTCTTCATGACCATGACTATAGGAGAAGAGTAAGGGCTCGTAATAGGGCGGATAACACCTGTAGAAAGGAGTTCCTGGACCATTTTCTCAATTTCATTTTTTTGTGAAAAGAGTTGGCGATACAGACAGATATTCGGAGGAAGGCTTCCGGGTACAAGGGGAATGGAATGATCATGAACACTGTGGGAAGGAGGAAATCCTTGGGGAGTGGAAAATACCATTTTGTGTTTAGAAAGGAGGGCTTGGAGGTCTTCCGGCACCGGGGGTGTCTCTGTTGCTTGTATGGCATGGAGTTGGGCAATGACACCAGAATGACCTTTTTTGAGCATCTTTTCCATGCGATGGGAACTAATGAGCTCAGGTGAACCAACCGTGATGCCTTGGAATTTATATTGGTGGCCTTCCTAGTCGAATTGCATGGTTAATGCCTTAAAATCCATGAGAATGGGACCCAAAGTCCTTAGCTAGTCTACACCCAACACAATGTCACAATCGCCCATGTCGATAGCAAACATATGGGATTTTAGGTGGTAGTCACCGATTTGGAGACGCACATTTTCACAGTGACCTCCACATTTCATGGAACCACCATTGGCAATCATGATTTGGAAATTGTTGACGGCATGGATGTAGCAATGAGTTTCTTGGGCAATGCGGTGATGAATAAAATTATGGGTGCTTCCACTATCAACCAGAATGATGACCTTCCGATGCTTGATGTAACCGATTAACTTGAGGGTTTGGGGGGCGGAGAAGCCAGTGAGAGCATTGAGGGAAATGATTGGTTCCACTTTGAGAGGGTCTGAGGGAGGGGTTATGTCAGTGATTTCAGGTGACTTAGGCACAAGGGGAGTTTCAACATCCTCTTCCGAAATGTCCTCAGAGATGGCCATAAAAAGCTTTTGTTCCTTACACTTGTGGACCGTGAAATATTTGTCATCACAATTATAACAAATGCCTTTGAGTTAGCGTTCAACCATTTAAGCCCTAGTCAATGGGGTGGAGGGAGTAGTGGGATTTACAGGTTTAGAGCAAGGGATAAAGGAGGGTTTATGGTTTTGAGAGGATATAACTTGTTGTGCTTCTTTTTCTTTTTTAGTAGCCTCCACCCAACTCAAAGGTAGAGCCATGAGGACATGGGCCCAAATCTCCTCCTTGAGGCCACTGATAAAACACTCTCGAAAGAAAGCATCAGTCATGCCCTCTGTTCTAAAATCTAGGCGCTCAAAGGCAGCTATGAAGTCTTCTACTGTTCCTGATTACTTTGTCAAAGGACCCAAATGGTTGGTGTCAATGTCAAAGTGTTCATAAAGCTCAGTCACAAATTGGGTCCAAGCAATATACCCTTGACGGGAAGTTTTTCTTCATTGCCACCATTTCCAACGTTCTTGATCTAGATGGAGAACACCATACCGGAGTTTGGCCAAGTCATCTGTAATGTCATATAAAGAGAAATAATGTTCCATTTGGGTGACCCAACCAGTGGGGTCCGAGCCATCAAATTTGGTCACATCCACCTGCGGAAGGCATAGGTCATGTTGAAAGTGATGGGGTTGAAAGGTATGGGAATGGGAGGAATGTTCACCTTCATTCTTTGGAGGTGCATCAAAGAAAGGGTCATCTGTAGGGATCTTCAGTTTGGTACAGAGTGATGCAAAGACAGATTCAAGATGGGTGGTCAGTTCTTGTTTGACTTCCTCCATTGAGGACTGCATGGTTGTATTTATGGTTGTATTGATGGATGAATCGATGGAGGCAATGGTAGCACTGAGTTGTTTTGCTTCTTTTTGGGTCTCGAGGAAACCAGATTGCAAGGTGTTGAAGCGAGCTTCCAGGTATGGGCCATGAGGATGGGTGAACTGAAAAGGGGCGGGTGAGGTCAAAACATTTTGCCGAAAAATGATATGGATGAATGTGATAAGGGCGAAGAGATGAATCCAATGGAATAGGTCTCAAATAACGGTAAAAAAATTTCCAGACTTTTTTTTGTTTTTTTACACCTGCGGAGTTATACTCCGGTCTGAAGAATACTGCAACGATGAAATCCCCAAATTCTTAACCAGAAAGAAATGTGTATTTACTTGGCAACCCAAACACAGTTGCATGACAATAGATCTTGTCTGTTTTAATTTGTTTATGTTTATGTCCCCCAAAGGTTAGGTATTCAAGGGTTCTACAGACAAGGGTTTGTCTTGTGCTATAGCTCTCTGATATATGTGTGGGGTCCAACAGTAGTACTCGGCCCAATATCTCAGGGCACTAACTAAAGAGGATAGACCATACCCTTAGCCGTACTACCCGACTACCCAGGTACTAGAGAGTATCTTCCCGAGTGTTGTTCTCGGTGGCACTGTAACAGTCAGGCGGCTGATCGGTTTATCTACAAAGGGCTTTAGGAAATATAGCCCGATACATACACAGGTGTTGTCCGATGCGCTGCCACTCAAAGGGGTACCAACAGGGGTTACAAGGGTGGCCAACTGATGTGCGCTTAAGAACCACTTGTATTTCTTGCGTGTATGAATCCCTCAACCGCGGGTTTATGCGCGTAACGACAGATCTATGTGGCTTAAAGACGTCGGAATACGTCTCTCCCCTGAAAAGAAAAAAAAATCCCACAATTTATGCCAAGGAAAGTGCTCTGATACCACTTGTAATATACCAAATATAAAAAGTATGCAGAACAAAAATAAAATGCTAGAAATGGCAGAATAATAGTAATATAACCAGCATAATCTCCACAATAACACATAAATGATATAAGAACAACAACATAAATAACACTTTGATTCAGAAATCAATGTTCATGGGCCTCTTCGAGGGGGAAACCTCCAGTCGAGCAACGCTCTGTTACAATAATCTCCAAGCTAGGGTTTTCATACCCTCGACCCTTATTTATACTAACTATGTCTATCAAGAGAAGCATCTAGAGGAAGATCCTTCTAGAAGCGAAAGCTTCTATTAGGTCTTCTTACATCCGCCTTATTCTATTTTATTGAAAGGCCTTATTAATATTGACCTTTATTACATCTGAATATATTGATCTACCTATGTGCGGGTTAGGACCCTAACATGCTAAAGGGACACAAATGGCAGATGTGGAAGTGGACCCCCCCCCATCTAGGGAGGGAAACCCAGAAAGGTCGAGGGACTCAGAGAAAGGACCCTGCTCATGGGACATCACCAAAGAAATACAAAAAAATCAAACTCCTATAGTTTTTTTTGGGTCGTGTAAGTGAACGTAATGAGGCATGGTTGGAAGGAATGACATAATTCTTCAATTTGATGGATTGTGCTTCCACATCAAAGGCCAAGATATAAATATTTCATCTAAGGTACAATTCGCTGAATTGGTGGGGTAATATGGAGAGGCAGTTGCACTTTACTCCAGACATTGTCTCTTAGGAGATTTTTGAGGAAAGGTCTCGGAGGAAATATTTTCTTTCTTACTATGAGGAACACCATGTAGGATCATTTCATGCTCTAACTCAGAGAAACTGAACTGTGGAAGAATATGAAATCGGGTTCATGGAGCTAGCCAAGTACTTCTCATTCATGGATATTGATTAGAAACAATCATATCATTTTGTGAATGGGTTAAACATTAAAATAAAGGTCATGGTGTAGATGTGGAAACCATTGTTAGTGGCCAAAGTAGTTAAACATGCTCGTTATGCAGAAGAGCATATGGGTTTAAGAAGAGGTATGAGATCAACTATTCCACAACAACTTGGATTCATGGGGAAGGCCCCTAGGAGCTTCTCTAGGGGAGGAATCTCCATGCTACCTCCTTATGGTAATAGAGCTTCACCTAGAGTGGTTGCAACATGTATTTGAATGGAAACCAGTGCAACATCCCACACATCACCAACGACTCAGGCAATTCCACGACCTTCTCGAGGAATGATTAGTAGGGGTATAGGTTCTAGGGGAAGGACTTCATTTCAAATGACTCCATAGAGAAATGTGCAAGTTCCAAATCGTGTTACTTGTTGGGGGTGCGAAGGGCCTCATTACCAACGTGACTACCCAAAGTCATAATCAGGCATTGTGCATAGAGAAGGAAATGCCTTGATAGGAAGAGAAAGTAGTAGCCACCAGATTTATGTATCGATAATAACCACCATGGAGAACATCAATCCACTGTGGTGGAGTCATCAGGTACACTAAATCATGTCAAGGTTAAAATTTTATTTGATTATGGTGCTATAGATAGTTTCATTTCACCGTGTACATTAGAAAAGTGTGGGTTGGAAGCCTAAGAGCATGATGACTTTAAACAAGTTGAGATGTCTTCTAAAGAAAAGAAAATAGTATGGCCTAGTGTCGAGAATTTCTTTATAGACCTAGTAGTGTGTAATACTAGGTTGAAGGTGTACGCCAATTCCCTAGGGACGCATGATCTAATAATTGGGATAGATTGGCTAGAAGCTCAACGATATTTGGTAGATTGTTTTTCAAAGAGGGTGCTTTGCATAAATGATCAAGGAAGGTCATTAGAGATCCATGGTATCAAGAGGATGGTGTCTATACATTTTATCTTGACCATGAAGGTTAAACTTTGCATGAGGAAATGTTGTCAATTATATGTAGTGGAAGAAGTAAATAAAGGGAAGGTACCCTCCCTATATTGGTATTCAGTTTTGTCAGAATTCAAGGATGTTTTTCCGAAAGAGTTTCCAGGGTTATGTCCTAAAAGGGAGCTTGATTTTACCATCGAGATAAAACTTGGTGTGGATTCAGTTTACAAGACACCGTATAGGATGACAACTCCATAACTTTGTGAATTTGATATGTAGTTGAAGGAACTGGTGGACTTAGGACTTATAAGGCCCAATGTTTCACCTTGAGGTGCACTAGTAATATTTGTTAAGAAGAAGGATGGTTCCTTAGGATTGTGTATATATTACAGGGACTTGAACCGAGAAACAATGAAGAATAGCTACTCAATACCATGGATAGATGATTTCTTTGATTAGATGAAAGGAGTAACAATTTTCTAAAAAATTGACCTATGATAAGGGTATCACCAGTTTAGGAGATATTCCTAAAATCACCTTTCGAACTCAATTTGGACATTATGAGTTCATAGTAGTTCCTTTTGTATTGACCAATGCACTAGTATTATTCATGAGACTCATGAATCATGTATTATGAAAGTACTTAGACCGCTTTGTGTAGGTCTTTATAGATGCCATTATCATCTATTCCAGGAATGAGAGAGAACATGAGGAACACTTGTGATTGGTGTTGTCATTCTTTAGAGAAAACAAGTTGTATGGAAAGTTGTTGAAGTTATTTTTCTTCCAGGAAGAGATTCACTATCTTGGTCTTATCATTTTTGTAGAAGGAATTTCAGTGGACCTAGAAAAGGTGAAGGCCATAATGGACTGGCTAGTGCCAAGAAATTCTCATGAGGTGAGAATATTTATGGAGATACATGGTTATTATTGTAGGTTTGGTGAAGGATTCTCGAAGATTTTGAAACTCATCAACACCTTGCATCACAAGGGAGTCAGTTATGAGTGGATAGATGAATGTGAAATTGCATTCATCGAGCTTAAGAGATTACTAACTAGTGTGCCAATTCTAAGAGTTCCTGATATGGATAAAGACTTCACACTTTTCATGGATGCCTCGAAGCAAGGGTTGGGGGCCATGTTAATGCAAGATGAGGGAGTGATAGCGTATGCATCAAGAAATATGAAGCAACATGAAGAGATTTACACTACTCATGATTTAGAGTTGGCAGTTGTAATGTTAGATCTGAATCTTTGCAGACACTATCCAATGGGCTAAAGCTTTGAGCTCAAAACAAAACATAAAATCTTAAAGAATCTCTTCACTCAAAGGGACATCAATGCTAGGCAGAGGCGATGGAGTGAGTTTATAAGAGAGTACGATTTTGGAATTTCATACATCAAGGGAAAAGAGAATGTGGTCATTGATGCCCTAAGAAGAAGGCCACAAATATTCTCATTGATGCCCTTAAAGGTCAATTTGAGGGAGCGAGTGTCGGAAAAACTTATTGAAGATAGTTAGTACTTAAAGATTACTTTAACCCTCCAGGGTGGGAGGAAGTTAGAATCAAATTTTTAAGGATATAGCATTGAAGCAGATGGATTGCTGACATACCAGGGAAGGATGTACATCCCCGAAAGTGGGGATATTCAAAGAATTATTGTTATAGGATAAATCCGTGAGTGCGGACACAAACCGATCTCCCTAGATCCACCTGGATCTATAACAAAACATGACAGAATAATACACTTTCCCTAGATCTAGACTATTGAATGAACTGAGAGATGAGGATCATGGACATACCTTGTGAACTCTTTCCTTATATCTCTGTTGTTCCAAGCTTTGCTCCAATGATCTCGTCCCGTTCAGATCACAATAGAACGAACCAATCGAAGTAAAGGCATATTAATATATTCAATAACTAGTCTATACATATGATCAAGGAGTTATGTAATAAAGTGACATCATCTTTATGGGAAAGGGACATATTGCTGTATTGAATTAATTGAAAGTGAAACTTACAACCTGGGCCTTCATGTCATAGGTCTCCTTTCGATGGCTCCTATCTCTGACACACACACTTTCTCATGCATGAAGAAAATCAACCACTTGTGATGACCTTGCTGTTGTCTCTAGCTGCTGTAGCATCAGTCCTCCATACAGTCTTGCACTAATTCTCTAATCAATCTCTTGCTAACTTGATGCTTTCTTAACTTAACCCTTTCCATGAGGAATCTCCTCAATATATAGGAGAAGATAGATTAGTTACTTGGATAGGGAATGATCCCAAGATATCTGGAATGCCAACACCTGAATAACCATTTGAAAGCCAACTCACCCTTCTAGAAGATTCCCTTCTAGAAGGTTCGAGATTTTTATCTTTTTCCCCTTTAAGAACATGTTCGCACCCTAACAATGAGTACAGTGCGAGAAGTTCGCACCCCATCTTAATGTAGCCTGCGAGAATCAGGCATTCTCGCAGGTGAATATATAAGTAGCCTGTGAACATCCCTTAAAAGCATGATTTCTGGAAGCAGACAAATGTAACTTTTCTCAGGAAAGTGTTCTTAGTAAAGAGCTTGATTTTCCATAATCATAACATCATCATGACATCATCACAATGACCAAATTTGTGGATAACAGAATGCCCCCCAAATTCTGAGAGCGGAACTAGTGACAGTCGATAGACATTGTAAGCTGCATGTGTGTGTCAAGAACCAAGAGCACATCTAATCGGAAACCTGCAAACATCCAAGCATGAGCAGAATATCATGTATACCAATTCCCGAGGTAGGTATTCCCATACTCAAATCATAGACTAATGACATCATAAACAAAAGTCATGGTCACCAATCATACACTGTGGATCCATGCAGTCATAATATAGCACAGCCACCTGAATACACTGTGGATCTGCGCGACAAATTTTCAATCAAGACGACATAGCCACGAAACATACACAGTGGATCTATGTGTCGCAAATTATACATACTCCATTGCAACCTAGGCCATAAAGACAATATCCAGGGTCTTCAATCTAACCGCCCAAAGTACGAATCTAACCATGTGATTACATGCGTTGAAGTCGAACATGGTAGAAACCACTTGATTACCAGTCATTGATGTAACCGTTAACAAGTGCGAGGGAAATCACCATTGATGTCAATGACTCCCAATGTACTATATTACAATCCATCGAGTGTGAATAAATGAATTGATGTCGAACACTCGACGGAATCTTTCGATCAGGGGTCAATGATGTAAACCCATTGTTGAAAGTGAGAAACTTGCCATTGAGGCATGCAAGCTCCAAGGTACTGAATAATTTCTAAGTCTTGATTCCGGATAATGTGTTGAAGTCGACGGAACAAGCCTCGTCATAGTAGGGCCTTGATGTATCCCCCATCAGTGACACGAAATGAGTAACAGAGTTTGAAAGTGAAACAAAGCATGTGACAATTGGACTTTGGACACAGGGAAGGTCGTCATAGAATGAATGGATAACTGCAAATGGTCGATTCAAATAGAGGTTTCAGAAGGACAACTCTTGAACATATGAATGACATGACCAATGATTTGGCAGCATTGACTCAAAGACGACACATGGAAAGACCTTGATATTAAATCGAATGAGAGACAACTGGATTTCCCAAACCGGCTTCAAATGATGAATAGGGGGTGTCATGTTCAAGAGCGACACTTACTGCCAATTAACACAAAGATG
>ML777581.1:2327501-2353746 GCA_009831015.1 Picea engelmannii | reverse complement strand
TCCCCCCATGGCGAGATATGTGTGGGGGGGGGGGGTGGGAATCCCCCCCACACCCCCTCATCAGGAAATGGGATACAAACATGGATGAAACAATAATTATGAATCAAGAAGATAATCAGGCTCCACAACCAACAAGATGGTCTCTATGATCCTCATTGTGTCTCAGGTGAGACCTTTTTTGGCCTTGAATGAAGATTGATATGATGATGCTTTGAGGTTTTTGTTGGTCAACTATGGAAGAACCCTAGGTCTAAACTCCCCATATTTAGGAAGGACGCGTGCAAGTGTGAAATGACCCAAAAAGTGGTTATGTTTTCAGGACCTGAAAGTCTTGTATTGGAGGATGAAAGCGAAAGATGAGGTGGTATCCATCTCGGGAGGAAATTCAATACTAGCTAACTGCAAAGGAGCATGAGTTTTCCTTGTGTGAAACTCAAGGTCTGAGAGTGAATGTGAAGAGATGGAAAGATAAGTATCTTTATACTCATATGCATGAGGGAATCTTTGTTGAATTTCTTTGTTTGTTGTATGAGTGGCTGAAAAGGAAAATTGCTACCAATTTTGCTTTATGGCCTCTAGAACCAGTTGTTTGGGATCAAGTCACACTTGATAGACTGGAGGCGTTGGATAATAAGTGGAGTCAGTCCATTGAATTTTGGTTTTCTCAAGTAAAGGAGAGATATATCATTGAATTTGTTGTGGAGTACATTGATTCTTTCAGCGAGGCTGAAAGAAAGTTTACGAAATGTACGAGGAAATGAATGATAGAATATATTCCACTTTGGATAAAGATGTTGTTCATGGAGAAAGGGTTGATATGCGTGGAGCCCAACAGAATGGCATAGAAAATTCCCCTAGTGCCAGGGGGCTTCCAAATATGGGGGGAAATGAGAGAAGATATGGATCTGTTGAGGAGGATCTAGAAATTGTTGAGATGAGGTGAGGAATGGGATGGAACACAAAGAGTAGAGGAGAGAGATATTTGATAGATATTCAAGAAGAGTTGATATAAAAATGAAAGCATAAAAAATAGGTGGAAATAAGATATCAATGGGCGTGCGATGAGGGGCCAAGCCTAGGATGAAGAGAAAAGAAAGCACACTAGGAGGAAGTGCAGAAGAATGAATTGTGCTAGAGTGGATCACAAGTGAATATAGGCCCACGAAGAGGTGCAGTGTAGAGAGGAGGGTGTCCAATGGGGATACCAATAGTAGTAGGAGGAGTATTCCCAAGGGCCCAGTTGACAAATTTTCAACCCCTTGGCTGTTGTGGAGTGCCACAACCTCGGAGGGAGATAAGGCACAAAGTAGAGGCGCATGAGAAAGTAAGGAAGATATAGGATCCCCTAGTGGTGGGGGATAAGAATTGGCGATTGTAGATGGTCTCATGCGATTGCAGATAGAAAACTCTCTAGGTCCTCTCATAAGAAATGTCAGAAGGAGATGGAATTACCCCCCCCCCTTGAACCACCCCCCTTACGTGTTTGTAATCAAGAAGAAAGAACATTAGATAGTGAATTTATTGGAGTAAGAGAAAGAGTATAAGGATATAGAAGAGAACATCTGAGTGAACAAGAAGGCGAAGTCAACACTACTTCACCCAAGAGAGTATCAGTATTGAGAACCCTGACACCCGATAGTCAGATCAGAGGATTTGGGTTGAGAGTGACGATGGAGAATTAGGATAACACCCTAATGATACCCGTGTTCCATGGAATGGGTAAGGATGATGCAGAACAACATTGGTTTACGTGCAAAAAAATATGGTCTATGAAGAGGATCACAAATGAAGCATCAAAGATTCCATAGTTGGAAACCACATTCAAGGAGAGATCCTTGACGTGGTACATGAATTAGAAGGTCACTACACCAACGAGACATACAAGGTCTTTGACATAGATCAAGAGGGATTTACTGAAGGAATTTCAAAATCACAAGTATGAATCTCAATGTATTAATGAGATCAAGGATATTAAGCAACAACAAGGAGAAACCATGTGCGATTATGACCAACAATTTAATATTTTTTTGGATAGGCTAACGTTCTAGATTTAGGACATGCAACACAGAGAGTGGTTTATTGCAGGGTCACTTCCCCATATAAAAGTCCCACTCACCCAATAGAAGGTGACGACTCAAGAAGAGGCGGTAGAAATTGCACGACACCTAGAAGCTTCGCTAGAAGGGCTAGAGACGTCGGCTATATTGGTGCAGGTGTAGTCACAACTTGCCAATCTGACGATGTAGCTACAAGATATGGAAAAGAAAACATTTTTGCATGAGAACCTATGGTGTACCACATGTTGCACTGAGGGGGATTGCAGGGATGAGTGCCCTATACTTCCAAATTATGAGGCGATGGGTGCACCAAGTCCATTCCCAACTAGACTGATGAAATGTTATGAGATATGTCGATAGTGGGGCCATGTACCACCCCGCTTACCAACTTTGCAGAAGGATCAAAAGACACATCATACTCCATTATGTGAGTTCTGTAAATCCATGGGATATGATGTCAATAATTGTCGGTCAATCCAATTGATGTAGGACAATACCCACGATGCATTATGGGTACAAGAAGAATATAAGGGTGGTAATTGTGGTGGTGCAGAGAGAGGAAGATACCAAGGAGGTCTCAGAGGTGGATATGGATGTAGTTGCAGCTGAGGATATGGTGGAGCGGGAGGTATACCCCCCACTTATTTCAATTGTGGAGAAATTGGTTATGTATCAAGGTTTTGTACCAAACTGTACATGATTTGTGTATACTTCTACAACCCCGAGCATGTCACAAAGGATTGTCCCGAATTAGTTAGGAAGTGGGAAGAAAAGAAGACGCATTACAATATGGTGCATGCAGAGCCACCCATAAATAAGAAGAAAGATGAGGAATTCGATATTTGGGTGGTAACCCGAGAAGTAGAAAATATGGGAAGCAAATTTGAGCAAGCCAAGAGCTCAGGTTGGAAGCCAAAGGGGAAGATCAGAAAGGAAGAACAACCCCCACCTAAGTTCGATGTTTCCCAACAAAAACAGTTTCTACGTGATGCATAGAGAGCCATCAAAGAAGAAAGAGCACGCGGCACAAAGATCACTTGATGAGGCTCAAACCCT
This sequence comes from Picea engelmannii, assembly GCA_009831015.1. Taxonomy (NCBI): domain Eukaryota; kingdom Viridiplantae; phylum Streptophyta; class Pinopsida; order Pinales; family Pinaceae; genus Picea; species Picea engelmannii. The sequence continues at coordinate 2,350,633 of ML777581.1, read as the reverse complement.
TGAAGAAGTGAAATGAGTGACACTAAGGTCACTAGAGGAGGCCCAGATCCAAAAAGAAGTGCAGCGGGTGACACAAAGGTCGCTAGAAGAAGCGTGCACTCAAGAAGAGTTGTAGTGCGTGGCACAACAGTTGTTGGAGGAATATCGCATGCATGAAGAGTTGTAAAGTGCCACTTAGAATTCGATGGAAGAAGAACATGGGAAGGAAGAGTTGTGATACCTTGAGAAAAGAGGAATTGAGGAACATCAGTTGGAGGAGTTGAAGCACGCAACGCGTGAAGAATAATTGCACGACTTAGGTTGTGTGGCAGACATGGAGGATCAAGTAAGTAATTTCTTACATTTTTGTTTGAGATTTCTCAATGATCTTAATGCGGTGAATAAGTTCACGTAGATGCTATCCACTTGTATGGGGAAGAAGCTAACATAGTGAGCTATCTCAGATCCCCTACAAGAAAGGGAGGTGTGTCAGGTCAGCAAGCAAAAATGCACTAACAAAGAGTTCAAGATGACAGTTGAGCTTGGTTACTATGACATGGATGGATTCATGTTGGATGTAAGTTCCGATGTGAACATATTTCCAAATAAATCCTGGGAGTTGATGGAGAAGTTGAGTCTAGTTTGGTCACCTATTCAGTTGCGGTTGCAAAATAGGTACATGATCTATCCTATAGATCGACTAGAGCAAGTGGAAGTGAATAGAGAAGGGGTGAAGACAAAGGATTAATTTGAGGTCATATAATTTATGGATGACTCTGATACATACCCTGCATTACTTGGCATCGACTGGGCCTTTGACAATAATGTTGTGCTAAATTTGAAGAAGAGATGGATGTCATTTGAGACTGATACCCTACGTGTCGTCGTACCTCTAGATCTGTATGAAGGGGAAATATACAATGAACCAATGGATGAGGATGTGTGGAGCTCAGTCATTGAAAACCTCTATAATATCACTCGATGTAGGGAGGATTACATCAACCCCATCACATATGGAGATTCAAGTTGGTGAAGCGTCAAGTTGTATGACATTGATTCAGAAGATACAATGGAAATGTGGAAAAACAAGTTGTATGAAGTCTCCACTCACAAATGTGTGAGGATAACAAAAGCAATACACTAGATAGGATCTGAGCTATGTGATGCCTCATGGTTTGATGGGACATGGTCAATAGAGGCATTCCTTGTACAAATGGAGAAGGTCATCCCCGTGGACCACAGGATCCAGGTCATGAATGCACTAGTCTGATGGACACCTTCACAATGGTGGGAGATACATTGTGTGACTGTTTAGAGTTGGGCATAGGTGGTTGAGTTGACAAAATTTTGGTTCCAACCAATCACCAATTTTGAACTAGCCAACCAGTATAAGGGTATTGAGGATCCTCTAGAACACATTTCTTTTTGCGAATGGTGTTTCACTTCTAAGAATATTCCTCAAACCCAATGGGTCCATCTACTCATCCACACTATGGATTGTGTCCCTAGAAGCTAGTATATTTAGGAGGAGCTTAGGAGGCAAACGATCGAATGGACCCATATGAGCTACTAGTTTTGCTTAAAAATCAACTTCATAGTAGAAGATCTGTCTCAAAGAGAGGCTCTCCTCCAAATTAAATATTTTATTTTTCATCGACAACCAAAGGAAGCCACACCTAGGGTGGTCTGCTCATATCATCAACTGGTGGAAAATTTGAAAGAAGTAGTTCATTGTTGGAGAATCGATATTGATAATATTGATGACGATGAATTTTGGTGTTTTGTTCCATGCTTAAGTGCATCCTTCTTAACACTGGGGAGTTTAGACCTAGGATTCATCTAGAGTTGACCAACAAAAACCATAGAGTATCGATATATCAATCCTCGACCAAGGCTGAGGAAGTTCTCACCCGAGATGAAAAGAGGATCACAGAGACCATAAGGTCTTGTGATAGGGATGAAGGCTAAACAAGAAAAGATCCATCGGGTGTGGCAGTGATGCAACTCATAGCTGACAAGTTATTAGGACTAAGAAGTAAAACAATACACACACATGTCCAACTTATACATGATAGGCATAAAACAGATCATAATCATCGCATATTTATTACCAAAGTCATTCCATTACAACAAAGGCATACATTAAAAAAATTATATATGACATCCACAAAACTTCATATATTCGCTTTTATAAATTCTTATAAATACAACACACTACACACTGTGCACTATGCATTCTCTCAAGACTTCAGACATATGACAGACTCGGGAATATATTGAGAAGCATTACAATATTACAACAGGTTCAGAGAGAGCTCGATACAATCAACTCAATAAGTCTCATCTAAACATCTATCTAGCCCCATTTTCGATATCACTGCTTCCTTTTATAGCTTTCTCTACTCGGGAGATCTGTCTCTTTCCGCTCTGCTCCACTCGCTCTACTGAAAAAACTGCCTCGCATGCTTATAGTACCTTCCTGCAGTCCACGTAGCCTTATGGAATCATGGAAATATTAACCTCCTTGCCAACTCACCTTTTATCAGCTCCATGATCCCTTGTGCCACTGAAAGTAGTTGTTTGAGAGGATTTCTCGATGATTCCTTTCTTGATTCTGGCATGCATCTTCTTGATTTTTGGTGCGCATCAAAACTGGTACTGACACATTTTTGATAATATTTTAGGCCTGGCGCGCATCAAAACTGGGATTGGCACATTTTTTATGATATTTTAGGCCTGGCGCGCACTTTCAAAACTCTATCTATGTTATTGAGTTGCTTGATCAGAGGGTCGACAACAACTTGAAAGACTTCATCTGTTTTCTCAATGGGGTTAGTGGTGATAGGATGAGTCAAAGGTATTTCTTCTAGCAGAGATTTTCTAGCAGAATCCATTCCATGTACATTTGATTCCTTGTTATGTGCATTGGAAACCTCAAGTTTAGGGAGAGCAACCTTTTTTCGAATCCTTATTTTTGGCTTTGGAAAGTATCTGTGGTGTTTCTAATTCAAATGTGTGGTTATCCATCGCCATTCACAAGAACACATATATCGATGAATATCCATATCAGGTTTGAACCTTTCCCACATGGATGCCTCGATCGCTACCCATCCACGTTAGGGTTCCCTATGTGCATCCCACCACTGCGTGGGAATTCCTATGAGTAGTGTATCAAGTGCATGAGCCCTATGATGCTTGAGAATGTGTTATATCCATGCAATAAGTGTGTCCACTAACTTGGATCCATCGCATAGATATGATTCAAATTCTTCCCCGCACTCCTCTACAGATATATGCATGCACCTCCTTGTTGAAACTTCATATAGCTTGTTTTTCCACCTATCCATGGCATCCTCAGAATCTGTGTCATAATAATTTATACTTCTCCAGTTTAATTCACCACATGCAGTGGGGTTGATTGTAACACCATGTTTCCCCCAGCTTGTAAATATAACTGGACTGGCCAAGAACTATGGCAAACTCATAAATGTGAATATGTGATGTAAATGGACCTTGAGGAAAAGGTCAATGAATATGAATGACATTTTGAATTTATTGCAGGACTACTGAGAGGGGATGTGCAGAAAAGAGACCACGATGGCGGTGGAAGGCACCTGAAAAGGTGGTGTTAACTTCCACCGAGAATTTATACTGTATTTGGACTCCACTGGCCTAGAGAACCAAAAGCGACTCGCTCGCCCTGAATTTAATGCCTTGCAGGCTGGCAGGTTGATGGCTTAATGAGGGATGGGGAGGTGAACCACCTATCCATAGAGCCATCAGGCCTGATCAGCGCGAGGGTAATCGCGCCACATGCAACCTCGCGAGAGGATAAGGCGTGGGGAAGAAGCGATTCGAGGGGGTAGACGTGAGGGGAACTCTGGCATTACGCAGAGTGAGTGATAGCAGAGAGGAAGGATTGCAACCTTCGCTCCTGGTCACTGGCAGACAGAGAGACACAGTCTCATAGCATCGTGGTCTCAGCTTGGGGTTGGCTAGTGGTAAATCCATTGGGAGTCGCTACGCCTACGGTTGGGTGGAAACGAGCACCCCTCTCAGCAATTGCACTCACTTCTGGTGTTATTCTTGATAAGTGTTTTACATATTGCATCTTGAAATTCATATACTGACATATATGCTCATAGAACTGTGAAATTGTGAACGATTACAGTATAAGAATGTTTGTGCAGTGTTTTGATAGAAAATAATAGATATATGCTATAATAGAAAGACCACGCATGGCTTATGTTGATAAATGAATTTAATTATGCATGAGTTGAACCAAGTCAGACTTCCAGTTCGTCTTAGGGAACTTGTTTCCCCTTATCTGTCTCCAGGAATGCCCCGTAATAGACCTCTTCACAGGGATTCCCTCCTTGGAAAGGTTTACCAAGAACCTAGAAAAAGGACTTGAATGTGCAAGTCTTAACAACCCTGTACGAGGAGGAATGACCCTCTTAAAATCTCGAAGTAGCAGCGTAGGGATAAGCATCAATCGACAGACGAGATCCCATCGGAAGATTCCTGGGTCATTCACGACCGTTAGATTGACGAAAGAAACAAGGGCGCTACATACCTTGCCCATTTTCCTCTACCTTCATGAATAGCGAGGAAATCGGGACCGTAGACCCCCAAGGTCTGTGGGAATATTTGGACCATTGGTTTCTTTTCCCGTCCAGAGAGTAGTAAGAGAGTACACGGTGTGGGATTGATCTGAGTCGTTAGATCTTAACTAGAAAAAATCGACAGCTGTCGGATCCGTTAAGAGATGCATGAGGGTTAAGCCCTGGTAAACGGGAGGTTGAAAGTCCTGACGAGAGGCGTGGCCATCAGGATATCGGTATTCATGAAATCGGGAGTCACGATGACATGAGATCGGGAATTTTCATAGTGAAAATCTCGGACTCAATCTGAGCCGTCCATCATAGGAGGACACGAGGGCAAGACCGAGAGCCCGTCGGTACTTCGGAGATCGAAGGGACATGACGCTGGAATATTCCAGCAGTGGAAACTCCTAAATCGCGAGAAGCGATCAGGACCGTCCATCTTAGGAGGACGTGTGGCAGCAATCAGAGCTTTCGGGAAAAGCCCCGAAAGGAAAATCATCCATCGGGAAATCGGGAATCCCATGGACAAGAAGTCCATACACTTCAAAATTGCGAAGTCCAGAATCCCGACAAAGTGAAAAGCATCCACTGTAGGGCCAGTTGTCATCATATCGACATATCGGGATTCGGCGGATCGCGAATCCTGAGGACAAGCACATTTCGGCAGTAGAAAGTCCAAAAACCCGACAGGAGATAAGGTTGTGGTCTTGTGAGATAGTCGTCACGCGGGCCAGGAGTTCAGCCAGGAGGGATAATACGTAAGGGACCATATCAGTAAATTGGCTCATCGAAAATCAGGGATTCAAGAGACAGGGATTCCTTGACATCGGGGATCCTGAAACCCCGAAAACCGAAAGGGTATGCATTTCCCGTTGTGGAAAGAGTAGCGGTCGTATGTAAAAGCCATGACCGTCGATCTTGGTGGAGAGTCGTCGTCGTCCAACGAAGGGACACGTGGTTGTCGGTCGACGTTTCGGCGTTTTAGCATCCGGGGATTCAAAAAGGCAAGAAACCTTGCCTTCGCGAGTCATGAAATCATGATACTCGAAATCCCGTGGACCGCTGGATCAGGGGAGGCTTACGGTCATCGATCTTCCTTTGGAGGGAAACTTGGGTGACCTCGGAAGTTTCGTGGATTTGAATGGGGAAATGTAGAAGTCGGGTATCGTGATTCCATGAATAGTGAAAAGTCGACAAGATCTTGGCTGGCTCAAGCGCGTGGACACCGCATAGGGTCACGTAGACAGGACCCCAAGAGAGAAACTTGCCCCTCGCTAGTCCCGTCATGGTTTGGCGCTTCGCTGTTCCAAGCTTCGAGGTTTTGTAGAGTCGAGCGACTTGACGCTCCAGTAGCACTGAGTCGCAAAATGCGAAAAGACGTCGTGCTGATTCGGTCCGTAGTCGTGAACTACAACCACATGGAGGTGGAAAAAGGAAAGAGCTAGCCTGCGCTAAGCCCCATAGGACTTCAGAGATTCTGATTATTGAGAAATCAACGAAAAAGTTTGATTTGCATAGTGGGTATGTGACAAAGTGGTATCAGAGCATGGTTACAACACTCGGCCTGATTGGGCTCATGCACGAGTTGCGCATAAGCTTCGTTCGAAGTAACCCTACGAAGAGTAACCCCTAATGTAACTCTTTTTCCAGGATTAAAACTTGGAAACGAGAACCCGACTATGTATGCATGTGAAAGAGTTATAAATTTATGCACAAATTATAAAAATGCATTTAACTCTTGACTAATAACCAACATTTGTCTTTTCACTCAAGCAGACGATCAACCGTGGGAATATACAAATGCAGGGTATGGTGACTCACCAAGAGGTGGGAGAAGGCTCCCACAACAGAGACGAAGATAGGAACCCCTCCGGACCTAGCCGAGACTGTGAGGAGTCTCATGGCTGAATTGCAAAGCTACAAGGCCGAAATTGAAAGGATGATGAAAGAAAAAGAAAAGAAAACCGAAATTAATGTAGTTCTACTGCAAAGCTTATCCGACCTACAGCGACAAATGCAGCATGAACCTGAGATGCAGAATCATGGTCGTGTCAGTGGCCATACTGAGAAAAACACATCAAGAAAGGTCCACCCCAGAGGTAAAGGACTAGTGCCAGACAATTCCACTGAGAAGGAAGATGGTGATTCAGAAGGCTCTTCCAGCAGCAGGACCAGTCCCTATTCTCGAAGAAAACAGAAGAAGCAAAAGACTTCCAAGAGTCATAAATTTGAGGAATTCAGAAAGGCCAAACCTCCCTCCTTCGACGATGAGATAAAGAAGGGAGAGGAACCCGAGGCCTGGCTACTTGGACTGAAGAAATATTTCAGAGTCCATGATTTTTCAGAGAATTTGAAGGCCCGAGTGGCCACTTTCAATCTGAACGGAAAGGCTTCCATCTGGTGGGAAGACCTTAAGAATATGAAAGGGGTCCGTGAGGAGGACCTGTCTTGGAAACGGTTTGAGAAGTACTTCCGGAAGAAGTATTTGTCGGAAAGATATTTAAACGAGAAGGCTAAAGAGTTTTATGAACTCAAACCGGGACAACTTACTATGGAGGAATATGTCAATAAATTCCTCGACTTGTTGAGATATGTACCCTACATCAAAGTAGAGAAGGTGAAGGTGCAACGCTTCATCAGTGGGCTACCCAAGGAATACCGGAACCGAATTGAATTCGATGAGCCAAAGACCTTAGAAGACACTATTCGAAAGGCAACATATTGTCATGAACAATATGGACATCGGGCAGAGTCTCGTGGAGACTGGAAACAGAAGAGTGGCTCAAGATTTCAGAAAAAGGGGAGCAAATCCTCAGGATTTAAGAGCTACAAGAAGAACCCCAGAATGAACTTTCCAACCTGGAGTGTACTCCAGCTGATCAAAATCTGGACCAGGGGTCAAATTTTAGCTCAAAAATCAACGTTCTTAGAATTGCCTCAAAACGAACGTGAGTGTATCCCTCGTCATCACGAACCCAATGCAACTCGTTTCGTCTCAAACGGATGTCAGGAGCGAGAGATATCACGATCTGTTCGTCAAGCCAAACAGGCAAAAAATTTGATGCTGACTGTACCAGTTCGTACAGTCTGTACGGTCTGACGTGGCAGGACCGTACGACCATACAGTGGTGATGTGGTAGATGTTGGTTGGCTGAAAGATAGCGAGTCAGGAGCTGACACGTGTCCGATGGTGGCGAATGATATGAGGACACGTGGCCCAACCCGTGGGCGCCACGTGTCACTCATTGTTTGGTTTATTGGTTCATTGTTTTTATATAAAATTATTGGAGTCCGCGGGGTTCGACCCCCGGACCTCCCTCCACAACAGAGCCTTTGCAAATGTCGTTGAACCATTGGACCACCGGTCATACGTTGTAAACTATATGCCTTTGATTATATTTATTTTCGACTATTGTAACCTTTGGATGGGGGGTCGGGCTGGGGCTTAGCCCTAGCCCGCGGTCCTTTGATTCGCATATGGCCACATTGCATAACACCCAACCATTGGTGCAGGGTTTTTAAAACTTAACCCCCGACTTAAACTTTACTTTGGTAAATAGTGTGCGGGGTTATTTCATATGGCCCGTGGTTTTTGTTATATGCAATGTGACCGGTGGTATAAATGCGCGGGGATTACGATGGGTGGAGCCCCTGGTCACTGGGTTTATATATATGTTATGCACCATATGCCCACGACCGGAGTGGAGAATTTATCACAGTTGGAGCGGTTCAACCGTTAACCACTTTTTACCCAAGCGCGCGGTCCTATGCGCCATATGCCCAGGTGCCTAGGCGGTTAGGGGCTGTCGCACCCTTAACCATTCTATGGTTTGCACCGTTGGCACGGTTGCGTCCGGTGTTGGGTTTTCACGCTTTAAAATGCGTGTGAGCCAGGTTTAAACACAAGGGTGCATTTTGGCGAACCAGTTTCAATAAGCTTGAAGGAGGAAAATGGCAGGAGGCCTATCTTCTTCATCCTTTGGCCGATTGAGGTGCCGTAAAAGCCCAGCTAGGGTTTTTTGGACGTCCTGAATCCATTGGCACTATTATCAAGGCCATTTGAAGACTTATTTTGTAGGATTTTAGCCATTGAAGTTTCAGCAAGTTCTAGGGAGCCTGAAGCCCTCATTGATTGAGGACATGTTTTGGTGAGACTATGTTTGTTTTATGTGAATGAATAATCATTTTTGGCTAATTGTTATGCTATGAACACATTGGGACAGGTTTCAGAGGCTTTTGAGGACTTTTACAAGTGTTTTTGCCACAAGGAAGCTCAGTGAAGCTTATGGCCACATGTAGAAGAGGTCATGCCCGGATGAGCCATGATCCGTTTTCAGAGTTCTATTAGTCATTTTTGGGGTTTTAATGTGTTCTGGTCCCAATGGTACGGTCTATTTTTCCATTGGAGTTGAGAAACATCTTGTAAAATAAATTTTGAAAAATTAATCCCAGAGAGCCAAGTCCATTGATGGAGGCTCAAGGAGATGTAGCCCGGAGGGGGGTGAAATCATTTATCATCTTGTTCTTGTTGTGAGTTTGATGGTTTATTTGCTGCAAGTTATGTTGTTGTGTATTTATTGAAAGTACATATATAACCATTTAAAAGAACATATCCTCACACATAAGCATTTACAAGAAGATACATAAACTTGGCACATAATTTTATCTTGCATATTTTAACACATGAAGCAAGGTCCTGTAAAGTTTATTTTATTGAAGTAGAGGGTGCTTGCATAGCATAACAAGGCAACCTTCTATTTTCAGATTAGGTGGTATCAGAGCATAGTTTGTTTTGCTCATGTATTTTCCATTGATAGCTTGAGATTTAGTTGTTGGTATTGTGCAAGTTTTTGTGTTCAAGTTTGATATCTTGCAAGGATGGAGGAAGCTTCAAGCATTGATAGTTCTCATACATTTTCATTATCTAAATTCTTTGACAAATAAGAGATTCTAACTATGAGAGATTTGATGAAAGAGATGTGTGAAGACAAAAATGTGTGCATTGCTCTTGAAGAGCAGTTGATGGCCATGAAGAAGGAGAAAGACCAGCTTCTTGCAAAGTTGCATGAGATGGAGAATCAACTCCATGAGGCAAAGGAAACCCTTACCAAGTACATGCATGAACATAAGGTATGCAATGTTAGTTTATCTTCAAATTCCTCTCAAGATGAATGCTTTGGTGTTTTTTAAAATCACACAAGAGGAATAGGGTCCAAATTATTGTTAAAAATGGGCTATGAAGGTAGAGGTTTGGGCAAGCATGCACAAGGCATTGTTGAGCCTATTGTTGTTGAATAAAGACCCAAGTATTGTGGACATGGATATGAACGAAGAGATGGAGCAAATTCCAAAGTCGAGGAGACAAGGGAAAAAGTTCCAAGAACAAACTTTGTTTCAAGTTCACCTCCTCAAGAAGGCTTTAAAGGTGAAAGTTCAAGAACTTTTATTTCAAGTTCAATCCCTCCAACATGCAAGGCTTGTGTTCAAGATGAATGCGAATGTGTGAAACGAAAGAGTTATGACAGTGATGAGGACAAGAACATTGTTGATGGTCTTCAAAGGAGAGCTTGTAACTCTTCAGATTCACCTCCTCAAAGAGGCGATAAAGGTGAATGTTCAAGGTACAATTCCGCTTATCATTCAGTTGCTTTTGATTATGTTAAGCATGATAACTTTGTATGTAAAAATGGAAGAAAGAATCCATGTACATATTGTGGTTTATATAACCATCATGTTTCAAAATGTTGGAAAAGATTAACCACTTTCAGGAAATTGTCCAAGCAAAGACAGCGTGAAAAGAGGATGCAAAAGATTTGCACTCATTGTCAGAAGAGGGGTCATCTCATTGACCAATGTTGGACATTGCATCCAACCACTCATCCACAGCACAAGAAGCAGTTGGATAAGGAGATTGGCAAGAATGGAAGAGGAGATTCCATCATCGATGTGAGTCAAGATGATTCACAAGAGGACAATGTTCAACAGAAAAAGTCGCCGTTGAGTTGGCTTGGTAAGAAATGGTTGGATTTCTTGAGCAAGTAAGGCTTGCATTTTTCTGTTGTAAATGCACTTTTCAGTGTTATGTGTGCATTTATGGGAAGCATGATAAGTTGCAGCAGTTTATCACAAACTTGCATGATGCAAGTTGCATGTGAATGAATTCATTTTGAGGCATTTTTGTTGTTGCATCAATTCGCCAGGAGGATGTAAAAGATGGATATGATGTTCACTTGTTACAGCCATGTATCTTTTTCATTTCAACTCTTATGTACCCACATGTTTTTGGGTTATGTACTTATGTTTGTATTGGAAGGAGAGTTGAAGAGTTATGCACATGCATTTGTTTTTGTATGTGTAAGTAGTGAACCTGGTGATAGTTCATCATGAATGACTCATGATTGTTATATGATTATGTATCATGTTTGTCGACTTGTCAGTTTGGAAAGGTCGAGATGTTTCAAATGAGTCTCGAATGGTGTTGATGATTGTCTGACGACTATGTTGTGTCGGTCGTGTTGTTCGACTTGTGTTTAATCGATGGTGTTTATTAACTTGTAAGATGATTTTGAGTACATCGAGATGCATGAAAACGCCATGTGCTTTGATGAAGTACAAGATGCGACAGATTATTTGAAGAACAAAAGATTTTGTTGGCATCATTTTTCAGTCTTGTTTAATTTGTTTTCAAGATTGATGGTTTTCTTGGCTTGTGACAAGATGTCGCAGGAAGTTTTTTTGAAGCCATTGGAGAGCTGATTATGTTGACGTCAAAGAGTTCACAAGAGGGACTTGATTCTCAGTGGGAAGGTTGGCAGTCTTCCAAAAACAGAGAGAGCAGTGGGTCAGCAGCAGCCAGAGAGCAGTGGTTGAGGGACATAGCCAGTTGCAGTGCAGGGCATGTCAAAGAATTCAGGTGATTGTCAAAAAGATTTTGATATAACTTGAAAGTAGACAGATAATCATAAGCTTTTGTGGGTCCAAAAGCCTTTCATTGGGAAGGTGTGATCAAAATCTGGACCAGGGGTCAAATTTTAGCTCAAAACTCAACGTTCTTGGAATTTCCTCAAAACTAACGTGAGTGTAGCCCTCGTCATCATGAACCCAATGCAACTCGTTTCGTCTCAAACGGACGTCGGGAGCGAGAGATATCACGATCTGTTTGTCAAGCCAAACAGGCAAAAAATTTGATGCTGACTGTACCAGTCCGTACGGTCTGACGTGGCAGGACCGTACGACCATACAGTGGTGACGTGGTAGATGTTGGTTGGTTGAAAGATAGCGAGTCAGGAGTTGACACGTGTCCGATGGTGGCGAATGATATGAGGACACGTGGCCCAACCCGTGGGTGCCACGTGTCACTCATTGTTTGGTTTATTGGTTCATTGTTTTTATATAAAATTATTGGATTCCACGGGGTTCGACCCCCGGATCTCCCTCCACAACAGAGCCTTCGCAAATGCCGCTGAACCATTGGACCACCGGTCATACGTTGTAAACTATATGCCTTTGATTATATTTATTTTTGACTATTGTAACCTTTGGACGGGGGGTCGGACTGGGGCTTAGCCCCAGCCCGCGGTCCTTTGATTCGCATATGGTCACATTGCATAACACCCGACTGTTGGCGCGGGGTTTTTAAAACTCAACCCACGGCTTAAACTTTACTTTGGTAAATAGTGTGCGGGGTTATTTCATATGGCCCGTGGTTTTTGTTATATGCAATGTGACCGGTGGTATAAATGCGCGGGGATTACGACAGGTGGAGCCCCTGGTCGCGGGGTTTATATATATGCTATGCACCATATTCCCACTACCGGAGCGGAGAAGTTAGCACAGTTGGAGCGGTTCAACCGTTAACCACTTTTTACCCAAGCGCGCGGTCCTATGCGCCATATGCCCAGGTGCCTAGGCGGTTAGGGGCCGGCGCGCCCTTAACCGTTATACGGTTTGCACCGTTGGCACAGTTGCACCCGGTGCTGGTTTTTCACGCTTTAAAATGCATGTGATCCAGGTTTAAACACAAGGGTGTGTTTTGGCGAACCAGTTTCAGTAAGCTTGAAGGAGGAAAATGGCAGGAGGCCTATCTTCTTCATCCTTTGGCCGATTGAGGTGCCGTAAAAGCCCAGCTAGGGGTTTTTGGACGTCTTGAATCCATTGGCACTGTTGTTAAGGCCATTTGAAGATTTATTTTGTAGGATTTTAGCCATCGAAGTTTCAGCAAGTTCTAGGGAGCCTGAAGCCCTCATTGATTGAGGACATGTTTTGGTGAGCCTATGTTTGTTTTCTGTGAATGAATAATCATTTTTGGCTAATTGTTATGCTATAAACACATTGGGATAGGTTTCAGAGGCTTTTGAGGACTTTTACAAGTGTTTTTTCCACAAGGAAGCTCAGTGAAGCTTATGGTCACATGTAGAAGAGGTCATGCCCGGATGAGCCATGATCCGTTTTCAAAGTTCTATTAGTCATTTTTGGGGTTTTAATGTGTTCTGATCCCAATGGTACAGTCTATTTTTCCATTGGAATTGAGCAGTATCTTGTAAAAGAACTTTTGACAAATTAATCCCAGAGAGCCAAGTCCATTGATGGAGGCTCAAGTAGATGTAGCCCGGAGGGGGGTGAACTCCTTTATCATCTTGTTCTTGTTGTGAGTTTGATGGTTTATTTGCTGCAAGTTATGTTGATGTGTATTTATTGAAAGTACATATATAACCATTTAAAAGAACATATCCTCACACATAAGCATTTACAAGAAGATACATAAACTTGGCACATAATTTTATCTTGCATATTTTAACACATGAAGCAAGGTCCTGTAAAGTTTATTTTATTGAAGTAGAGGGTGCTTGAATAGCATAACAAGTCAGCCTTCTATTTTCAGATCACCGGCAGAACTTTCCATCATCAGACGGAAATAAAACTTCTGTACCTATACCAGTGAAGACTAATAACCCAAAGAGAGAACCTCTGAAATGTTGGGGTTGCAGAGAAGAGCATCTCCTGAGAGAATGTCCACACCGACAATAGAACAGTCAGAAAGTCTATAACATTCAGGAAGCTACCACAGTCAATGATGTGGCAAGGAGTGTGCCATAGATTTATGCAGCCTTGGATAATAACCAAGCTGACCACCAAGCTTCAATGGTGGAAATAGAAGGTATGATTTTCAACCATCTAGTGTCTGTTTTGATTGACCCTAGTTCAAATTTGAGTTATATAGCCCCTAGAGATATTGATAAGTGTAAACTACAGCCACAGAAGAAAACTAAGCCATGGTTGGTACAGTTAGCCACTGGCACCAAAAGAAAGGTAGTAGAGGTCATACCAGCCTGCCAATTAATGTTGGGTGAATTCCCCACCCAAGCAACCCTTAATGTATTACCCCTGGGATCATACGATATGTTGATTGGTATGGACTGGCTGGCTGCCCATAAAGCCAAATTGGATTGTTACCATAAAACCTTAGAATTTGTGAGCAAAGAAGGAAAAAGGATAACCCTCCAAGGGATCCAAAAACCGGTCTCAGTGAGACAAATATCAGCCCTGCAAATGAGAAAGTATTGTCGAAAGGGATGTCCCCTATATGCAATACAGGTGTTAAAAACAATCGAAGGTGCTAAACCAAGCCCCGACGATCACCCTATATTGAGGGAATACAGAGATGTGTTTCCAGAAGAGGTATCGGGTTTACCTCCGAGAAGAGACATTGACTTCTCGATAGAACTCGCACCAGGAGCAGTGTCGGTGTCAAGGACACCCTACCGGATGAGAACACCTGAGTTAGTTGAACTCAAATTGCAATTGAAAGAGATGATGGATAAGGGTTATATTCGACCCAGCGTGTCCCCATGGGGAGCACCAGTCTTGTTTGTGAAAAAGAAGGATGGTACCCTTAGACTATGTATAGATTATAGACAACTTAATAAAGTAACCATAAAGAACAAATACCCCTTGCCCAGGATCAATGATCTATTCGATCAATTGGGGGGTGCGTCTATTTTCTCAAAGATTGACTTGAGGTCGAGATACCATCAAGTCCGAATTAAGGGTGAAGACATCCATAAAACCGCCTTCCGGACACGGTATGGTCACTATGAGTTTGTAGTAGTGCCATTTGGGTTAACCAATGCCCCTGCCACTTTCATGTGCTTAATGAACAATGTACTCAGTAAATTTTTAGATAAATTTGTACTAGTTTTCATTGATGACATATTAATCTACTCTGAGAATAGAGAAGAACATGAAGAGCACCTTAGACTTGTGCAGCAAGTGCTAAGAGAGCATCGGCTCTATGCTAAATTCAACAAATGTGACTTCTTTCAGAAGCAAATACATTACTTGGGACATGTTCTATCCGAGGAAGGGGTAGCAGTAGATCCTGACAAGATCAGGTCTATCATGGAATGGCCTACCCCAAAGGATGTCTCAGACATCAGATCTTTTATGGGATTAGCGGGATACTATATGAGATTTATAAAAGGATTCTCCAAGATTGGTTGTCCAATCACTGCCCTCCAGAAGAAGGGGACAAAATTCCTGTGGACACATCAATGTGAAGAAAGATTTCAAACCTTGAAACATCTACTAACCCATGCACCCGTGTTGAAAATCGTTGACACAGAAGCTGACTTCCTTGTGTGCACAGATGCCTGTAAGGAAGGGCTCGGAGGAGTCCTTATGCAGGAAGGAAAGGTGATCTGCTATGAATCCCGAAAATTGAATGAACATGAGGTCAACTATGTGACTCATGATCTAGAACTGGCTGCCATAGTGCATGCCTTAAAAATGTGGAGGCATTACCTCTTGGGAAGAAAATTTGTACTTATGACAGATCAATGTGGATTACGGTATTTGTTCGACCAACCAAAACTCAATGCTAGACAAGCCAGATGGATGGCCCTCCTTAGAGAATTTGATTTTGAAATCAAACACATTAAAGCAAAAGAGAATAGGGTGGTCGATGCCCTTAGAAGGAGCATGAGAACGATTCACCTGGCAGCGGTGAGTACCTGCGAGACAGATGTCAAGGACAGAGTCAGAAATGCACAAAAAACAGATCCCTTCGTTCGAAATGTGACCCTGTACCTACAGTAAGAACCCGCTGGAGGAAAATATGAAGGCTACCAGATGACCGAGGGAGGTATGCTCACCTACAGAGATAGAATGTACATTTCAAATCGTGATGACTTGAATAGGTTCATCATGGATGAACTACATAAAAGACCATACACTGGTCACCCAGGATACCAGAAAATGATCACAACCACCCGGAAACAATTTTATTGGCCTGGATTGAAGAAGGACTTAGCCAAATATTTGGCCCAATGCATAGAATGTCAACAGGTTAAAGCAGAACATCGACACCCAGGAGGACTATTACACCCTTTACCCATCCCAGAATGGAAATGGGAAACCATCTCTATGGATTTTATCACTGGATTACCAACTTCAACCAAACAAAATGATGCCATTATGGTGGTGGTGGATAAACTGAGAAAGTCTTATAATTTCATCCTCGTCAAATCAACCTGCAAGGCGATAGATATCGCCCAAATATTCATGAAAGAGGTGTTCAGACTGCACGGTATGCTGAAAGAGATAGTGTCTGACAGAGACACAAAATTTACTTCCAATTTTTGGAAATCACTGATGGCGGGATTAGAGACCAAATTGTTGTTCAGCACCGCCTACCACCCTCAAACTGATGGACAGACAGAAAGAGTGAATCAGATATTAGAGGATATGTTAAGGATGCATGTAATGCATCAACCCAGGAAATGGGAAGACTACCTTCCATTGGTAGAATTTGCCTACAACAACGGCTACCAAGCATCCTTAAAGATGAGCCCCTTCGAGGTCCTCTATGGTAGACAGTGTAATACTCCAGTCAGCTGGAGTAATCCTGTAAATAGGATTTATTTTGGACCCGACATGTTGAAAGAAATGGAACATCAAGTGACTCAGATAAAGCAAAATCTGAAGATCGCTCAAAGCCGACAGAAAAGTTATGCTGATCAAAAGAGAACTCCAAGAGAGTTCAAAATGGGAGATCGTGTATATCTCAGAATTAAGCCCAGAAGGAGTTCCCTGAAAATGGGAGCTTGTGCCAAGTTGGCACCCCGGTATTGTGGACTCTTTGAGGTTCTAGCTAGAGTGGGACCTGTAGCCTATCGGCTAGCACTTCCTCCCACAATAAAAGAACATAATGTTTTCCATGTTTCATTATTGAAGAAATATGTACATGATGCTAATCATATAATTGACTGGTCTGTGATCCAGGTGGAACCGGAGGGAGAATTTATACCAGAACCCCAATGCATATTGGACAGAAAGGAAACCCCGCTCCGAAACCGAACCATTGCACAGGTCAAGGTGAAGTGGAACCAGATGAGGCTACATGGGAAATGGAGGATGCCATGAGACAGGCATATCCGATTTTGTTTACTTCTTTACATGCAATTCATGTTAGTAGATAAGAACATCGAGGACGATGTTCCTTTTTAAGGGGGGAGGGAATTGTAACACCCTGTTTCCCCCAGCTTGTAAATATAACTGGACTGGCCAAGAACTATGGAAAACTCATAAATGTGAATATGTGATGTAAATGGACCTTGAGGAAAAGGTCAATGAATGTGAATGACATTTTGAATTTATTGCAGGACTGTTGAGAGGGGATGTGCAGAAAATAGACCACAATGGCGGTGGACGGCACCTAAAAAGGTGGCGTTAACTTCCACCAAGAATTTATACCGTATTTGGACTCCACTGGCCCGGAGAACCAAAAGCGGCTCGCTGGCCCTGAATTTAATGCCTTGCAGGCTGGTAGGTTGATGGATTAATGAGGGATGGGGAGGTGAACCGCCTATCCGTAGAGTCGTCAAGCCTGATCAACGCGAGGGTAATCGCGCCACATGCAACCTCGCGAGAGGATAAGGCATGGGGAAGAAGCAATTCGAGGGGGCAGACGCGAGGGGAACTCCGGCATTACGCAGAGTGAGTGATAGCAGAGAGGAAGGATTGCAACCTTCGCTCCTGGTCACTGGAAGACAGAGAGACACAGTCTCACAACATCGTGGTCTCAACTCAGGGGTGGCTAGTGGTAAATCCGTTGGGAGTCACTACGCCTACGGTTGGGTGGAAACGAGCACCCCTCTCAGCAGTTGCACTCACTTCTGGTGTTATTCCTGATAAGTGTTTTACATATTGCCTCTTGAAATTCATATACTGACATATATGCTCATAGAACTGTGAAATTGTGAACGATTACAGTATAAGAATGTGTGTGCAATGTTTTGATAAGAAATAATAGATATATGCTATAACAGAAAGACCACGCATGGCTTATGTTGATAAATGAATTTAATTATGCATGAGTTGAACCAAGTTAGACTTCCAGTCCATCTTCGGGAACTTGTTTCCCCTTATCTATCTCCAGGAATGCCCTGGAATAGACCTCTTCATAGGGATTCCCTTTTTGGAAAGGTTTACCAAGAACCTGGAAAAAGGACTTGAATGCGCAAGTCTTAACAACCCTGTACGAGGAGGAATGACCCTCTTAAATTCCTGAAGTAGTAGCGTAGGGATAAGCATCAATCGATGGACGAGATCCCGCCGAAAGATTCCCGAGTCATTCACAACTGTTAGATTGACGAAAGAAACAAGGGTGCTACATACCTTGACCCTTTTCCTCTACCTTCATGAATAGCGAGGAAATCGGGACCGTAGACCCCCAAGGTCTGTGGGAATATCTGGACCGTTGGTTTCTTTTCCCGTCCAGAGAGAAGTAAGAGAGTACACGGCGTGAGATTGATCTGAGTCGTTAGATCTTAGCTAGAAAAACCCAATAGTCGTCGGATCCGTTAAGAGATGCATGAGGGTTAAGCCCCCGTAAACGGGAGGTTGAAAGTCCCAACGAGAGACGTGGCCATCGGGATATCGGTATTCGTGAAATCGGGAGTCACGATGACATGAGATCAGGAATTTTCATAGTGAAAATCCTGGACTCAATCTGAGCCGTCCATCATAGGAGGACACGTGGGCAAGATCGAGAGCCCGTCGGTACTTCGGAGATCGAAGGGACATGACGCTGGAATATTCCAGCAGCGAAAACTCCTAAATCGCGAGAAGCGATCAGGACCGTCCATCTTAGGAGGATGCGTGGCAGTAATCGGAGCTTTCGAGAAAATCCCCGAAAGGAAAATCATCCATCGGGAAATCGGGAATCCCGTGGACAAGAAGTCCATACACTTCGAAATTGCGAAGTCCAGAATCCTGACAAAGTGAAAAGCGTCCACTGTAGGGCCAGCTGTCATCATATCGACATATCGGGATTCGGTGGATCATGAATCCTGAGGACGAGTACATTTTGGCAGTAGAAAGTCTGAAAACCCGACAGGAGATAAGGTTGTGGTCTTGTGAGATAGTGGTCACGCGGGCCAGGAGTTCAGCCAGGAGGGCTAATACGTAAGGGACCATATCGGTAAATTGGCTCATCGGAAATCGGGGATTCAAGAGACAGGGAACCCTTGACATCGGGATCTCGAAACCCCAAAAACCGAAAGGGTATGCATTTCCCGTTGTGGAAAGAGTAGCGGTCATATGTAAAGGCCATGACCATCAATCTTGGTGGAGGGTCATTGTCGTCCAACGAAGGGACACATGGCTTTCGTTCGACGTTTCGGCGTTTCGGCATCCAGGGATTCAAAAAGGCAAGAAACCTTGCCTTCGCGAGTCACGAAATCTCGATACTCGAAATCCTATGGACCGCTGGATCAGAGGAGGCTTACGGCCGTCGATCTTCCTTTGGAGGGAAACTTGGGTGACCTCGGAAGTTTCAGGGATTTGAATGGGGAAATGTAGAAGTCGAGTATCGCGATTCCCTGAATAGTGAAAAGTCAACAAGCTCTTTGTTGGCTCAAGCGCGTGGACACCACATAGGGTCACGTAGACAGGACCCCAAGAGAGAAACTTGCCCCTCACTAGTCCCATCATGGTTCGTCGCTTCGTTGTTCCAAGATTCGGGGTTTTGCAGAGTCGAGCGACTCGACGCTCCAATAGCACTGAGTCACGAAATGCGAAAAGACGTCATGTTGATTCGGTCAGTAGTCGTGAACTACAACCATATGGAGGTGGAAAAAGGAAAGAGCTAGCCTGCGTTAAGCCCCGTAGGAATTCGGAGATTCTGATTATTGAGAAATCAACGAAAAAGTTTGATTTGCATAGTGGGTATGTGACATTGATATAATCCTCCCTGTGGCCTGTGATCTTATAGATATTTTCAATGACTAAGCTCTGTGCATCCTCATCCACTGATTCATTGTATTGGTCACCTTCATATGGATTCAATGGTGCAACCATGCATAGGGTGTTTGTCTCAAATGACATATGTCTCTTTTTGAAGTTCAACACTACATTATTATCAAAGGCCCAATCAATTCCAAGTAAGGAAGGATATGGATTAGACTTGTCCATAATTTCTATGAACTCAAAGTTAGCCTTTGTTTTTACTCCTTCTATGTTCACTTCCACTTGCTCTAGTTGACCTATTGATTAGATTTTGTATTGATTGGAAAAACGCAGTTGGATGGGCAACCAGACCAACTTCAGTTTACCCATCACCTCCCAACATTTCTTTGGAAAAATATTCGCATTGGAACCCAAATCCAACATGACTCCATACATGTCATTGCCACCAAGTTTTTGTCTCATCTTAAATTCTCGGCCAATGCTCTTTTGCTTGCTAACCTGACATACATTTATTTCTGGCATCAGAGCTGATATGGTTGCCTCCACTCCTTGTTCCCTCATGCAAGTAAATAACATCTGTGTCAACTTACTTGCAACCTTTGGATCATTAAACAATCACAAATAGAAACGCAAGAAATAACTTACTTGGTATTCAGATTCTTCTTTGCAACCCAAGTCATGCAATACTTTTGTGCATGTTGCATGTTGCAATTCCTCCCGATGTTATTCTTCATGTTCCTTCTTCTTAGCGTGTCATAGATAATTTTGTATGCAAGATTCTTCTAATGAACATTGTGTGTCGCATTGTATTTTTTCGTGCACGCGAGCTTCCTCCAAAGATCTTTATGTTGTGCACTGTAGTTCCTCATGGGTGTGACCTTCTTCTAATGACCTCTGCATCGTGCGTTGTACATCTTTTTGGATCCAAGCTTCCTCCAATGACCTTTGTGTCACCCTTTGTACGTATTCTCATATCCTTGCCTCCTCAAGTGATCTTTGAGTCATGTGTTGCATCTCCTTGCGTGATTTTTCTTCTTCTAGTGCTCTCTACGCATCGCACAAGAAATTTTTTTATTGGGTAGGATCAAACCTCAGAGGGGGCTGAGATTCCTTTCTTATCTTTTCATCTATATTTTGTCCTGATATTTCATGGTGCTCAAATTTTGATCATTTATTTGCTCCTCCTTGGGTTACTACCCAAACATCAGCTTCCTCATTCTTCTTGTCATTCTCACATGGCTCCACATGCACCATGTTGTAATTGGACTTTTTATCTTCCCACTTTTTCAACAAGTTGGGATAGTCTTCAGTGACATGCTCAAGACTATAGTAGTATGCACAAAGCACACACATTTTAGTACAAAACCTTGAGACATGACTAATATCTCCGCAATTAAAAGATGTGGAGGATCCACCTCCTCCTCTGCCTTATCCTCAGCTATGATCATGTCCATATCCACCTCAGGGACCTCCTTGGTATCCTCCTCTTTCCACACCATATTGATCACCACCCTTCTACTCTTCCTTTACCCGAAATGCATCATGGGTATTATCTTGCATTAGCTAAAGTGAGAAACAATTATCGACATCATTCCCAAAAGATTTACAAAACTCGCAGAATGGAGTATGGGTCATCGTCTCGTACTTCTACAAATTTGGGAAGTTGGGTGTCACATGGCCCCATTGTATGCATATCTCACACCTTTTTGTTTTCCTAGATGGAAATGGATTGGGTGTGCCTGTCACCACATAATTTGGTAGTACAGAGCATTCATCTCTATGATTCCCTTATGAGCAATAGGTGGTACATCATAAGTTCTCATGCATGACCTTCGTCTTAGCCATATCTTGCAATTGCATCGTCAGGTTGGCCAGTTGTGACTACACCTGAGCCAAACATGTTGATGTCTCCGCCCCTCCTGGTATAGCTTCCAGGTGATTTGCAATTTCTACCGCCTCCTCTCGATTCATCACCTTCTTCTAGGTGATCGAAAATCAGATATGGGGAATTAACCCTGCAATAAACTATTCTCTATGTTGCATGTCCTGGATTTGGAATGTCAACCTATCCAATAACATTTTATACCACTGGTCATAATCCCATACAGTCTCGCCTTCCTTATACTTGATCTCCTTTATCTATGTCATACATTGGGATTCTGACTTAGGTTTATGGAACTCCCTAAGTATATCCTGCTTAATATTTATTGGGGACCTCGTCTATCCTGTCGATGCAATAGATTTGTATTTCATGTACCATGTTAGGGATTTTTCCTTGAACGTGATCTCTAGCTTTGTAATTGTTTTTTATTTCATCCATGATTCTCTTCACATACCAGATTGTTCCACATCATCCTTACCCGTTCCATGGAACATGGGTAGCCTCAAGGTACTATCTTGATTTTCCATCCTCAAACTTGAACTAGTTCGTCCGCTATGACTGCTAGGGGTTTGTTTTCTCAACACCAATATTTCTCGGGGTAAAATAGTAATGAATTCAACTTATTTCTTCACTCGTCTCTTAGATTCCATCTTCTTATTCTCTCTATTATACTCCATTTTCTTCACTATCTACTATATTTTCTTCTTTATTAAAAATGCATAAGGGGGGTGGTACAAAGGGGGGGTAAGTCCATGTTCTTCTGAAATTTCTCATGAGGCGACCCAAAAATTTGACTAGTTGCAGTCATGCAAGACCATCTATTATTTCCAATTTGTCTCCCCCACCTCTAAGGGAGCCTCCATCTTCCTCTTCTTCCAGTGCACCAACATGTTGTGCTTTATCTTCTTGTTCTATCTGTGCACTACCACTTTGTGTGCTATCTTCCTCTCCTAACAACACACTACTTCTTTGCACACCATATTTTCCTCGTATCATCACACCATTTCTCTATGATTCATTTTCCTCTAAGGTTACGACACTTCACAACAACCAAGGGGTGAAAACTTCATCACCTAGACCCTTACTACTATCACTATTGGTATCCCCACTGGACACCCTATCCTCTATGCCACGCCTCTTCATGGGCCTATCCTCATCTGTGCTCCACTCTAGCACATCATACTCTTCTGAACTACCAGATGGTGCAGTTTATTTTCTCTTCATCCTAGTCCTAACCCCTCATCGTGCTCCCCTAGATAACTATTTTCCACCTCGCTGCTCTGATTTTCTTCTTATCTCAACCATTATTGTGTGTCTCTAGGATATTTTCCTCCTCTACTCCTTTGGGTCCATACCCTTCCTCTCTTCATCTCAACAATTTCTGGATCCTCCTCAACATATCCATTTTCTATCTGAAT